>JAUJYS010001589.1:0-16912 GCA_033995665.1 Melogona broelemanni | reverse complement strand
GTCTATTCTGTAAATATACTATGCGGCTTACTGTACTTGCCTATGGGAAATGGAAACTTTGAACGGCTGTATCTCCCTCAATTTTGCTTTCCGCTCCTTAATTTCTTTTTTATTCATCTTCTCCACACTTTTTACATCTAAAAAGTGCGTTTCTAAAAAAATACCAGACTTATGGATATTCTGCATTTTACCCGGGATCACAATTATGTTTCAAGCCTATGGTCATTTTTCGTTCTGATTTGTGATTACATTTTTTCATTCATGTATTTTGATTTAGATTAATGTGATCGCCGCTCAGAGCATTCTGGCGATTTACTTATTTAATAATAAGTAAATCGGAATGCTCTGAAGAATGATGAAGGAGGGGGATGATTAGGGCAGGCTTCCCAGTTACGGCAAGCCTGCTGGTGGGATTTGAAAGAGGGGAAGGAGGGAGATAGATTGAACAAGGATAGTGTGATTGAAGAAGGAAAATTTAGCATAATCAGATCTGATGAACTTGGTCTCAATCTTGTGATTTATTTCCAGACGGACTAGTCGTGAACTGGGAATTTTGATCGATATCTTTAACAGGACGTTTGGAAACTATAACGGATCTGCACACTAGCCAATCAAGGTATTTTATCGTGAAACAGTACAGTTGCTCAATTTACAATTACGTCCAGGGTCGGACTGGCCATGGCAGAAGGGCGGGGATTTTCCGCCCGCCACCCCCCCATCTACCAAAAAAAAAACATACGCGACTGGGCCCCCAAAAAGGGTCCCTTGGCATATTTTTCCGCCCAGGCCCATTGGTAGCCAGTCCGCTCTTGATTACGTCTGTAGAACGCAAATGTTTAGAAGTAGAAGTAGCATAATATGATACTCGCGTCAAAAAGAAACGGAAACAAATTATTGAAATTTCATTTCCTTAATTTTAACTTTCAGGTAGTCAAGGGCGATTTCCACTGAAAGTTTTCACAATTCTTGCCGCCATTTCTACAGAGATACCTGGACCAGAGGTTCGTTACTAGGTAAATATGTACTAAAATAATTTGCAAGGATATTTTGACGTATGCAAGCAGATTAAAATTTTCATCTTCAATAAAATCCAAGGTTACGTATCCTTAGAAACATAGGTGACGCAAAAATAAAATAATTCACCGAACTGAGACGAGAAAACGATGAACAAGTTGCATGTTTGCACAAAATGCAAACACGCAATCTTGTTCATCGTTTACTCGTCAAAGTTCGGCGAATTATTTTATTTTTTAGTCTTGTGTCTTCTACACATACGTAACCTTTCATTAAATCTCCACTGCTCTCATGACAAAAAAATTAAACGAAAAAATTGACCGACAAAAATAAGCAAATGTTCCATTCTAACATCTTTGCTCTCTGTCTCCAGATCTCCGGATTCCCACCGAGATCTCATTCTCCTTCCAACCGCCAATTCGTCCGACCATGTCCTTCCTCCAAACGTTTCTGAAATGCGCAACCGTTCCTGCGGAGCTCGCCGTCGTCAGCGTGGACGTGCTGCGAGAGGAAATCACCCGCCGCCAACTGTCAGGCGACACCTCCACCGTGGAGGCCTGCGTGGACATGATCGTAGCGGACAATTTGGCCACTGCCCAGCCACCTCCATCTAAATCCCCTGTTCAAGATTCGGAACCGCCGCCCCTTACGTCTGACCAAGCTGCGACCACCGACAATGACGCCACGGATGAAGACCTTTTGGCCTATAACGCGAAGCTGACCGACGGAAACGACAACGAAGACGACGACCACGTTCTGATACTGGACGACGACATATTGCTCTCTGAGTCTGGTGACCAACACGACACCGGCAAAAACAGTCTCCCGCTTGACCCGCCACCTTCTCCCAAAAACGAAGCTTCCAACCAAGATGATGTTGCCGAAGACATTAAACAGGAACCCGATCTCACGCCGGACATCGTCATCCTGGACGACGCCACTCCGGATCCCGCAACTCCTGAGCCCGCCGCTCCGGTGGTGGTACCCTTCTATGACGGCGAGCCGACGGCCTCTGTCACTTCGTTCCTGGAGGCGGTTGACCGCTGGGCAGCCCAGGGCTGCGCTGACGACTTCCGCAAGCACGATTTTGCCATGGGTAGACTTACCGGAATGGCCGCCGACTGGCAGCTTTACGCCGGTAACCGACACCATACGTGGTCCGCCTGGCGGGAGGCCCTTCAACGCCGCTTTCGTCACGTTCTAACGGCGGACGAGTGGTTTTCTCGCATCCGGGCTCGCGTGCAGGGGACCCAGGAGTCGCTCCAGCACTATGCCGGTCAGATGCTGGTTCTCTTCCTGGAGCCGCCCGAGGGCAAGGGTCTGGGCTTCGACCGCAAGTTCAAGTACATCGTGAACGGGCTGGCCCACAACAGCCACCGGGTGGCGCTTCGCGCGAGCAAGATCAAGGACGAGGACGAGCTCATGTCCAAGTTGGTGATCATGGATCGTGACGGCCCGTCGTCGGAGGGGATCACCCGTCCACGGAGCACCGCCGCCGTCAAGACCAAGACCACCACCGGCACCAGTTCCACCGAGAAAAAGTCGACCGGCGCGGCTACTACCAAATCGTCGGCCAGCCGCACCGCCAAAGCCCGCACCTGCTTTCGTTGCAAGTCCGATCAGCACCTGAGCGCCAGTTGCCCGCTTCCCTGCAAGATCTGCAACGACCCCGAGCACACAGAAAGAAGGTGTCCCGAAAATTTCGATGCTCCTTCTTCGGACTCTGCAGTAACCAGACCACCGTCGGGCCGACCCTGCTATCGCTGCAGCTCCATCGATCACCTCGCCCAGGATTGCCCAGAACCGTGTCGCCATTGCCAGGGAACTGGCCACACCACCAGGCGATGCCCGCAAAAGCCGGGAGCCACCACCAAGAAACCGGCGTCCGACTCGCGACCTGCCCGACCCACCTCGTCCAGTCGACCAACCACCACCAATCAGTCCAACTCATCCGCCAGCCAGAAAGTCAAACGCACCTGCTACCGGTGCGGCCTCAACACGCATCTCTCCTACGATTGCCCGAAGCCGTGCATCCTCTGCAACGAGCCCGGCCACCTGCTGAAAAGCTGCCCTCTCTACATCGGGCAGACCACCAAATCGAATGGCTCACGAGCGCCTACCGCTTATGACAACGGTAACGATATCTCCAATTTCCATACCTGCTACCATTGCGGCTCCCGTCAACACGAGGCGCGAAACTGCCCGCTCATGTCGGCTACGCCGGCCTTTACCGAGACACCCAGTCTCCGCTGCCGCCGTTGTGGTTCACACGAGCACTACGAGATGGATTGTCCGCTACCCTGCCCCGTCTGCCGCCGCGACGGCCACACGGTCAAGAACTGCCCGGACAACTACGATCGTCGTCCGTCCTTGTCGCGTTCTCCCTCGCCGAGCCGCATTTCCACCGGCGCCAGCCAAAACTGCTACCGCTGCGGCTCAAACCAGCACCTGATTAGAAATTGCCCGCAGCCGTGCTCACTCTGCTACGAGCCGGGGCACACGGTCAGCGAGTGTCCAGTCGGTCGACGGTCGAAAAGCGCCAGGTCATTTTCGCCGCCGTCCTCACCGACCAATCGTAACCGATTCCTGTGTCATCGTTGCGGCTCCAGCCGCCATCTGGTCATCGATTGTCCAGAACCCTGCCCGCTCTGCAACCAACCGGGACACATGAAAAAGCAGTGTCCCAACTACCCGGGAGGACGCTCATCCATGCCCGAAAATAATAAGGCAAGCAACAGCTCGACTACCCGCCTCTGCTACAGGTGCGGCTCCAGCACGCACATAATAAAGAACTGTCGCATGCCCTGCGCTCGGTGCAACGAAGTTGGTCACTCGCAGACCGAATGTCCCTACACATCGATGAACCAAAGCAAGCGTACATCATCCATGTCTCGCACCCTCTCGTCACCGCCGCCGACTAAACGGGGGAACTGGTCAGATAACTCGTGGCAAGGTCGCTAAAGAGGATCTCAAAAAACGGCGAGATAAATTGATTGCCACTCGGATCCATTCCCCCTATTAGGTCATTCTTGATTTTTGGTGTCTCCATTTACTAATTCGTATTTAGTAATTTCAAAGCCATTTTTTTAATTTGCAAATTTGTTGATACTTCGTAATGATGTCACCTTTTAATTGTGTCCGATTACTGTACACGCATCCAAGTTTGTCGACAATAAAGTCACACAAAAATTATATAAATGTAACTGTTTCGTGAACTAGACTCTATGCAGAGTGTTTGTTATAACGGAGCGTCTTTTGGACTAACTCAGTTTTAATCAAATAGTTGAATTCATATTGTGAATTGCACGACTTCAACGACATCCATAATAATTTATATTAAAAAAAAAATGAAATTTAGTTCAGTTAGGTACACTCGGTAAAACGATTTCATAGTCATCAAGCAGACATCAAGTTTATTCGGGCCATTGCGCCCATCCATAAGTGTCGTTTAAGTCATGCAATTTCAATTCAACCATTTGTTTAACTCAGTTTAGTAGATACCTGCCAATGTCAAATTTGACAGATGCGCGCAGAATTCATTAGCGATGGAAACTGAAGGACAATTTAGCCAATCATTTGTCGTTTCCGGATCCTGGAATATAAAAAAAATCACGTGTCGATGTTGAAACCACTATTTTTTTTTCACCAAGAATAAAAATATAAACAAATCCAATCAATTTCGCCAGCATTTATTTACATCAAGTTTTATATAAACATCCATGTTTGAATATTGTAAAAAGGGTCTGGAGAAAAAATATAAAACTTTTCTGGTTCAATTGGCGTAATAGATGAAAAACAATAACATGAGAATGATCAAACATGAACGTGGGATGAACAAGAAGAACATGGGCAAGCATGATTAAAATAGCGGCCCACTTAACCTCTAATGAACTAACAATTTCTTCGGTTTTCTTTGAGGAAAGAAATTTGATCTGAAAATTGATTCGAAAACATCTTGGAAGCCGGTTCCAAGAAAAGTTGCAAATCTTGATTCGTTATTAGAGCCAAAATTAAAAACTACCAACTGGATGGAATGTGGTCGCCATGTTCGAGGCAGGCAGTTGCAATCGAATAAACTACATGCGAGCGAGGACGGGAATAGGGGGGTATACCAGTTGATGATTGATGGATGGATTTTAATAGAATGTCAAACGTAAAAAACACTAAATAAATAATGATAGAATGGAACAATTTTGCATTGCCTTCTTGCCTGCCTCAAAACGTAATGACCATTTATGCTCGAGGAGATGAACACGGGTACAAGCCATGCTTGGGTGGAGAGAAAAAGACAAGCAAGATGTAATTAAAAATTTGCTCAAAAAACGTTTAGGAGCATTTTAAATTTGTGGTTTTCAGCAATACAGAAACTTGTCAACTGAAACTGGGCATTGTGGAGCTCTGGGGTAAGCTTGGAATTTGAATATTTTAATTTCGACTCTTTCAATTTATTTTTCTGTCATATTTTCGAGTCAATTTTGTGGTTATCCGTGCATGGTCCGGCCACTTTAGACACGGTGCAAACTCACATGTGTTCAATATTACATGTACATATAATAAATATTCTGGATTTTCCTGGAAATATTCAATAGATTGTCAAGAAAAAAAGTTTGGGCAAATTTTATCCAAAGTTTACCATTTTTAAAAATTCATTAAAATTCATACGCTCGAATCGAAAATTCACATCGAAAACTAGTGATTCGAATAATACAAGTAAGGTTACATTTTTTGCCCTAATAAAATCGCATAGAGTTCTCGACGACCACTTGAACCTTGACATTGACACAACAGCGGTTACAGTCCTCCCTCCCCTCCCAAGTATGGCAGATACACAAAGGCCAATTTATCGAGATAGGAGACTCGATAAAGGTATGGGGAAACTTGGATGCACGAGAACGAGTAGAGACAAACAGACCGTTGTTTCGATGATTCCAAAATTCGGTATTTTTTGATGGGGGGGGTTTCGTAAAGTCCAGTAATTTAAAAAGTGATGCGAAACAAATTCATTTTACATATATACATGTTCCAAGGTAATCACCCCTGATAGTAACACGCCCGGTCACAAAGTTGCCGATAACCACTCCATGGCCTTCCCCTAGTCGTAAATATTAAAATGACAAAAGAATTTGAATATCAAAATGAAAAAACAAGATGCCTAGTCTAGAATATATATATATACAAATCGGCATTCGTTTCTCCCCAATCCGTTGCTGAAACGAGAGCCCACATAAGCCCTATATTTATTCCCCCACACACACACACATTCAATTATTAAATTCAGCTAACATCTCAAAACTCAAGAGCATCCATGCCGGCGTCCAGACTAGATCTGCAACTAGTATTCTCCTAGCTACTGGATAGAGCGCCCCAACTCCTTTAGACTCCCTACGGTATATCACCATGCTCAATAATTCGTGTCAAGTCACGCAAAAAAATCCCAAAAAGACCTGTGCGACTCACGAACAAAACCTACCAACAGGTTGATCGATCAACGCCTCGAGAAAAGAAACGAGTTTTCAAAACTAGATGCATTCGGGAAGGATTTAAAAAAAAAGTTATCAACGCTATTTTCACGTTCGCACCTAAAGAAATTATTCCACTTGTTCAAAAGCACGAAGTTGTCGAGAATTTTCGTCATGTTACAGAATCGCGCTAAAAATGTGCCAGAAATTATTTTAGCTAGATAATTTTACCTATTGTTGGAGGGGGTCTCTCTAGCGCAAGTTCTGCACAACACGTTTCGATGCGATGAAAAATTGATTAACTCGTAGCCTGCAAAAAAAAAATCATTTTATGAAACTTGATGAAGCAAGTTCTAATTTAAATTAACCAGTCGCCAGAAATCCAAAACTTTGTTGAACTGGTAAGTCCGTAACACCAAATACATGTCGATCACGTCAGCAAAGGCGTGAAAGCAAGGAGGAACACGCCAAATAGTCAATTGATCGCTATTGCGATGGCTAGCTCAAGTCGTTCAGCCAATTCATTCTCTTTTCTAGTAACCAATCATACGGTGAGCAAAAACTTTTCTATTTGGAGACTGTCGTCTAGTGGTGGTTTGAAACCATCAACACGTGTTTAAAAATAATAACATGGTACACAATCAGCCAACGCCAGCACAGGGTATGTAATTAAATAAAACTATTTTAGGTTTAGGCATGTACAGTTTGATAGAATCGCAAGCAATGCTATAATCATAAACCAATAGCCAGGGTGGGACGCGCAATGTTTTGTGCGGCCTAAACACTTCGGATTACATTTTAATGCTATTTTGAAACCAGGTTTTACACGAACCATAGCTAAATTTTAAAGCTTTACTGCAACCCGTGTTTATATACCCTTACAAAAATGTCCTTTACAACTGTAAAGGATTCGACCGATTTACCATTGAGTCTAATACAACATTAATGGTAAATCGGTCGAATCTTTTACAGCTGTAAAGGATATTTTTGTATTTCTGCTTTTATTCTTCAAACTTCTGAACTTTATAACGCCGGAGATTATTCCATGCGTTTTAACATATTTTTAGAGGTTTCCAAAATATGTTTCATTATCGACACAATATTTTTACAATTGCAAACAAATTTTGCCTGCAAGTGTGCAAGGTTTTGACTGACTGTATTTCAAAAAATATTAAGAAAGAATCTTGGAGCAATTCGGATATACACTCTAAACATGGAAAATGGTAAATACAAGACTTGTTGCTCGTACAATATACTAGTTATACTTGATAGAATATCTAGATGATCCAGAACCGCATTGTATTATTGACGAACCTATCCGATTTCCGGCCCTGCCGCTCATCCCCATTCCATTAATAAGCTAAATCAGACTCTCCTAAAATCTTTTATTGCCTGGTTCTAGTTTCCAAGTATCCAATTTATCCAGAATCCAAGAAACTCAGGAATTGTGCGGAACACTTTTCGAAATTATAAAATACGGCTGCTCGTCGCTCACATAATTGAAATCATTTCTTAATGTTTTCTAAACTTTTCCTACCAGTGATTCAGCATTCGAACATTTTTATTCTTTCTTCCGGTGAACTATTTCAAAAATTCTAGTGTGCAAGCCCGCTTTGTGGCAAATCCCATATCCTTCATTTCCGACTCGCAATAACCTCGAATGGAGTACCCCCTGCAGTGGAGGATACATACTGTCAAAATTAAAAAGCTGTACATCATTTTGAAATCATTAAGACACTAACAACTTCTTGCTGTACAATTATCGGGGTGTTGGCTATAGCGGGCGTGTGTGTGTGTCGGTGATGGGAACGGACTGCCAACATGCTAGGTAGAAGTTGAGGGGAATACACCGCCTTTACCAGTAAGGCGCGCAGTTGAGACCAATAAACTCGTATGTACATATACATAGTGTTATTGGTGGGGGTAGGAGGAGTGGATGTGTGGCGCTCGCGCAAGGACAACAAGCTCTAGGCTAGCTTTGATCTCGGCTTTTTTTTTTTATATATCAATGAATGTAACGAGTGCAGAGACGGGATTTAAAAATGTCAAGTTTCTTGTATTTGGTTCTCAGAGACGATCAATTTTTTTTTCTGTTGTATAAAACAAGTGTCAGATTAGGACAAGACGGAGGAGCGAATGAGAAAGAGAAAGATAGAGAGAGAGGAGAATAGTGAGACACACAGCCAGTCTTGGGAGAGCGAAAAAACAAAATATAGGTTAAAAACGCAATCAATCGAGTGACGACAACAAGTCTGTAGTAGCGCGCGGTGCTCGGTACTGACGACCGATCCACCTTGTGTTGTTGTTGCTCACGTCACAACCAGTCGACGGAATTTCGACGGATATCGCTTCACCCCTGTACGCGCACACTTGGGGCGATTCCGTTTCTGTTTCCTGGGGACGATGAGAGCGTGTGGGACGGCGACAGACACTGACGAGGCGCGGCCACGGTTCACCCACAATGGGGCGTAAGTGGTGATCGACGACGAGACAGGAATTGCCGGCGTTTCGTTGACGAGCGGAGCGCGTGTGGAGAAAAAAAACTGGCGACACCAAAACCGGCGCTCGAGTCACTATCATGCAGTATAGGTGGCGCTGGCTGTTGCGGAGTCGTGTGGGTCGGTGTGTCTGTGTGTATAGCTACTTGAAAGACTATAATGCATGGCTAGTAATCCGCGTCAAGTAAAATTCAATGGTATACATGGGTATATTTTTTTTTTCATCCTCGTCAAAAAACTTCCCTCGGTTCATCACCCCCCCCTCACACGCCAGTGGTGGCGCAGAGGAGATTATTATTATTATTATAATTATTATTATCGTCATATAAGAGGCCACGACTGTTAACGGTTGATATTCACACAAAGAGTACACTAGGGGATTTTTTTTTCGCCCCCGCAAGGAGGGTACGGTAACGAAAACGGAACACACTGGCCCGGGGGCTCGTCTCAGTCTCGGCACGCTCCCCCGCTCGCCTAAACTCAACCACACCCGAGTCTCACAAAAAATTTATCATCATTTCTCATTTTCCTAGCGACAAGTGTTTCAACTTTTTTTTTCCTCACCTCTCCAAATTCCCCAGGAAGAAGAAGAAAAAAAAATCGAGTCACATTTCATACGCACGTAAATTACTGGCACACGGTATACACAATCACACGAGTAACTCCGGTGCCGCCCCCACCCACAAAATAAAAAAGATTGCAGTCACTATTTCATTCATATATATGCGTGTATATATGTATAGAGATATATTTCGTGATTTCTCGTATCGGGTTTTTTAGCTGTGGGCAGAGACGGACGTGGTCGTTACCTGGGGAGGGAGCTCAAAACTTTCGAAACACACGCACACGCAACAAGCGTTCTTCCGACATTACACACATGAGAGGTGGAGAGGTGGTGGGCGGAGAGACGGGCAGTGGGGAGGAAGGGAAGTTCATCGTCATAATGGGCGCGTCCGTCCTTCGATACGCCCCGCCACCTCCCCCAATCATGCGCCTATATTTTTATAAAGATGAATTTAAGATAAGAGATGAAAGAGCGAGAGATAGAGATAGATAGCGGCGAGAGAGTGAGAGGGAGTTGTGGTTGTGGTGGTGGGACTGGGGAAGATTTTTTTTTTTTTTTTTTTTTTGCATTATTAAAAATGGTGTCTAAACTCTCCTATTGTTAATGGCTAGCTACAGGACTCTGCTGTACACACACACCAACCATAGGCGACTCATCGCGATCCGACGATTGTCTCTGCGCCCCGCTCTCCGTCGCCGTCATGTTCGCTCCTCCCGGGTTGGGTGCTAGTCCGAACGAGAAACTGGAGCCCAGAAACGAAGTGGGTCCAACATTGCCGCCGCCGCTGACCCCTCCTCCCCCTCCTTGTCCTACACCCCCACCGCCCCCGCCCGGTTGCGGGGGATAGGGTGGATGGTGGTGATGGTAGGGAGGCGCTACCGTCTGGTAACCCGACAGTTGCATATTGTGTGAACCCATCTGAGTGCAGTCCATGGGACCCTGTAGGGATGGTGTCTGTTGCACGTGGAGCATGCCAGATGTGGCCGTACTCAGGTCCACGCCCATGGCCAGGGAGGGCGGCAGCATCCCGGCAGGGCCCGATGCCAGCGCGTGTCCCGCATAGTTCGAGGGGAGGTGATCGGGCGCCAGGCCCGGGTGCTGTTGTTGCACGACCGGCAGTGAGGTCGGCCCGACAGTCTGATGGTGGCCGTGACGCCGGTGCGAGTGACCGTGGTGGAGGTGGGGGTAAGGCAGGCCGCTGGCACTGTGGCGGTTACTGCTGTGGCCGTACTGTCCCAACACCACTCCGCCATGTAACCCGGCACTGCCGCTGTTCACCGACGTCCGCTCGTTGCCGTGGGACGAGCTGGAGGAGGAGGACGATGCTGCTGCTGCCGCCGCGGCGGCCACTGCGAAGGCTTGAGGCGCCAGTCCGCCCGGAAGCGCTACACTGCCCCTGGTGGCCGGGCCGGCCATTCCCGGCGTGTCGCACTCCATGGCCAGGCTGCCGCAGGGCGGGAGTCCGCCGCCGCCGTACGTCTGCGTATACATGTGCTGGGCTTGCTGCGACGACTGTCCGTGGAGGTGTTGGTGAGTGGGGTCCGACCGAGCTCGGCCGCTGGACTGACTGGACGCCACTGATGAGGACCCTGCAATGGAGAGAAAAAACGGCCAGTCGTGTTAAAAAGACGGAATAAATACGGTTATTCATCAACCACACATCGTGATTCAAAAGCTGACGTCCTTGTGTCAGTTTTATTTTTATTTTTATTCCAGATCACTGTAGTGAATCTACTACATGCATGACAAATGTCATGTATGTAGTACATCTGTGCTCACTACATGAGAGATGTGTCACTATGGTAATATGTGAGGGGCACATAATAAAATCAATGGCTATTTTTTAGCGATATACGAGATTGAACTTAATGTCTTATTTTTTCACTGCAAACAACATCTTGATAGTAATTTCTGCTTGAAAAATAATAATCATAAATAACTTATGCCAGTTGCGAGATAACTATTTATATATATATTATTTAACTAAATTCTATTCGGTTAACTACTTCGGTATTCCTTGCATGATTGTGTAGTCGTTTCTCAGCTCCGATGACTCTCCGACGACCGCGTTCGCGTAAACCGTTGAAAGGATCTTAAACTCGCCCGCGTTCTTGTCAAAAAATTGGGTGGGTCTGCAGGGGGGCAAAAGAACTCAGGGCTATAACACCAATCGACACACGCCACAGTTCCTCAACACACATTTCCAGAACATTAAATAAGAAACATTACATAACGAACAATTAGAAAATTAACGCACATTAGCAACACAATTAAGAGGAACTGGACAACAAACTCACACAAAGATATAATTGTTTTCAATCTTAACGGTAGAGACCGAATCATTAAAAATGAACCCCTCTTAACTATGGTAAACAAAAAATGAAGTGTGATTAGGTTCAATGATACGCCTATCAAAAAAGTTTACCTGTATTGGTTAAAGTCGGGGTGACTTGCTCCATGGCCGGACTAGTGCTGGTGCTATTCGACGTGTTGGTACTCTCGTCGGTCGTCCGCTTAAAGAAATTGTGTTGCAGTGCATAGTACGGAGTGATGCGCGTCTTAGGATCGTAGTCTAGCATGCGGAGGATGAGGTCCTGCAATGACCAGATCAAATCGTTTAGACGGTTTGAAAATACAACCCCAATAACAGAAAACAGCATAACGTTAGGTGGTTATGGCAAAATTACCTTAAATTTTAAATAGTCTGAGACCGAGTGGCCGGGCTCGCCGGATCGGCGGCCACCGGGACCTCCATTCTCCACGCCGATGATCTCATGCAGTCTCCGAGCTCCGGGCGGCTTGTACTGCTGCATAGGCACAACACAAATTGAAATTAAAGCCACCGGGGCCAATATTCAAAGAGCACAGCACAAAAGTATTTCATGGATGGCAACTACCTTTACAATCAATCGCAGCGGGCCTCGACTTACCTTCTTGCCATCTTTCAGTTTCTTGAGAACGTAGGAGCCGTCCGAGAGTTTGTCGAAGAACTTTCTGGCCTTGTGGGCCTGGTCGAGGATGTGTTTCGGAGGCATCCCCAGCACTTCCACGATCTTGTTCATCTGGTCGAACTGCAAAAGAATATTTTAGAATACAGCGATTAACAATTGCGTATTCATGGCAGTTTCAGATGAGTGAATTGTTTTAAGGTAGTTTTTTTAAGTTTATTTTAGCTGGGAGAACTTTTGCCCTCCGATTCCCGCCCACCACCACGGGGAAGCTAGCAGTTTAGGGTCAGCGGTACTTTTAAGACAGAAGTTTTTCGATTTTTACGCCAGGTATCAGTTGAATGATTTTTTTTTTTCTTCTGGAAGATTTCAGATTACACTTGTAATGGGACTATCATCGATAAATTGCAACGAGGAAACAGGATTGGTTAACGGTCGTGAGGAATGGCCGACACTCACCTCGTTGGCACCGCTAAAAAGCGGCTCGCCCGTGTGCATTTCCACCAGAATGCAGCCGAGACTCCACATGTCGATGGCAAGATCGTAGGGGATGCCCAGGAGCACCTCGGGGGAACGATAAAATCGACTCTGGATGTACTGGTAGATCTGCAAACATTGACAAGGTGTGGTTTAAAAAAATTAGTTTGTGGGCTAAACGTGAACGAAAGTGAACGATAGCCTTCGCCGAGAATCGAAGCTCTGATACTTCCACGTCGTCCACCAGCGCGACCGCACGAAATAAAAGCTTAATTTAAGAAGAAATAAAAGTTGACGTCATCGACTCACCCTTTGGCCCAGCTGGCACGAGCTTCCGAAATCCACAATTTTGATAGCGCTTCTTTTCGGATTGCAGAGTAGAATATTTTCCGGTTTCAAATCACAATGGATAATATTGAGCTCAGGAGTTGACAGAAAAAGTAACGCTGTACATAACTACACGGATAAATGAGATTTAGAAGAGAAAAAAAATAGTTATTGTCACGGAAACAGTCAGCAATTATACCTCCCATCGACATCATTTGTAGGATGCACTTGTGTTGAACTGACCTGCTGGGCGAACTTGCGAGTCAAATTTAAGGAAACTCCCCGGAAGTTGGTGTTCCGTAGAAGATCGTACAAGTTATAGGACAGCAGCTCGAAGACCAGACACAGATGATTTCGCCACATGAAATGACTTTTTAGTTTTACTGAAAAAACGAACAAATTACAATTGATCAATCCTCCATATATCCCGATACGTCCAGCTCCAATGTCACAAATAAACTGTTGTTTTCACAACACATAAACTTTTTCATAACCATCAACAATGGTGTGCCGTCAAAATAACTTTTTTTCACTTCTCTTTTAATAAAAAAAAGAGTCAAACATTTAGAAAAAAATTATATAATTATTTTTATATATTTACCAATATAGTACTTGTTGTCTGTGTCATGCTTGTTCATCATTTCCAGAAGCTTCACCTCAATCTGGGCTTGATTCAGGAATGGCTTCTTGTTTTTGATTATCTTGATAGCCACGTGACATTGCTCTTCATGGTCATAAGCCTTCACCACCTAAAAAGTTCAGACGAGAGCAAAAAATAACGAACAAAAAATGTTTAGCGACATTTTTTTTCCCACATATAAATTTAAGTGTTTCTAGTCAGAAATGTCATGTAAAAAATTCGAAAAGTTACCCAGCGTGCGAAAAGAAAAAATATGAAGCCAACAACATAAATAAAATGAGACATGAACATTTGACAATGATATGGACATCAATCTGGTTAAGACCGGTTGGGACCAACTAAAAAGTTATGTAATAGTATCAATTTCCAGGGTTTGGAAAAAATAGATAGACAAACGACTTTCAGGGCATATAATTCATTTTCGTTTAAAAAGTTATGCCATTTGGTTTTGTTTAAGTATCATGAGGCAGAAAGAGAGATAGAAAGCTCTGCGGTAGGGTGTGGTCAATGGCTAGGTTTGCGTGGTCAATGCTCCTAGAACTGACTCGCTGCTCCGCAATAATCCAGAACGTGCCACGACTGAGCAAACAATTGGTTTTGGTGAAAGTGGAAGCGTGGGAGCACATTAGGCAAGGACTTGAGCTTGTCGAGGGGATCAGTGGCTGCACGTGGGTGGTCGAATTGAACAACTGTTTAAAACCGATGAACCCGACCGAGACGAGCACTGGAGTCTTAGCCCATTTGGAGCCTGGTAACACAGGGCTGCCAAACCGCAAACGAGTTCGAATAGGAATCAGTGTGATTTAAAACCGTCCAGTTTTATTCACGATTCTCAATTTCTTTAAAGGTAAAGAAAATATTCAACTCGTTTTAATTTTTGTGCTGTTTTCTTTTTTTTTGTCTCTACAAGTAGTACGAACAAGTTCTTTGAAGCTGATTTAAATATTTTGTCTAGAGCTGAATTTTTTTCCGATTATCCGCGACATTTAGTAAATAAACTCTCTCCTGGGTTTCGCGTATGCTCCTGATTTGAATACTTTCTCTAGCTGAATTTTTTTTTTCGATTATGCGAGACATTTGGACAATGAAATACTCCAAATTCGCTAACTAATTTCCCTTGTGAGGACGTTCCAACCCTTCTATCGGGATTTATTCAGAATTTCTATTGAATATGAAGCTAGTTCAAGCAGAATGTTGCATTTCAAAGCGGAAATACGACAACCAAAGATGGCGAGAGACGAGCTCGTTAAACGTAAAGGCAAACCAAAATTCCAGATCAAATGTCAGTCGAGCAACAATTTGCGAATTAAAATATGTCTGCTGTAGCAGATAAACTCCCGAGAGAGCGACCAACCGCAGATCGTTCGGTGAAGATTGGAAGAATGCAACGAGAGAAAAAAAACACCGCCACCCATTCATTGTCCTGCGCTCATAGCGAATGTCCGGATTCAACTTTGTTAACTGGGCAGTGCCGATTGTCACAAAACTGGACCGAGGAGACCGTGAGAGCGACGGGCAAAACCGGGGGGACGAAAAATAAATTTTGGGAGAACCAGTTTCGGCTGCAGCAGTGGTGGGGAGGGAGCAAACAACAACAACAACTAACCTGTCCGAAGGATCCTTTGCCGATGAGCGAGTCGATTTCGTATCTCTCCGTGAACTTTTCGCCCGTCTTGATGATGTAGTCGTGGTAGTCGTCGTCGTAGCCATCGTTGTAGAGCTTCCTCTCCTTCTTGTGCCCGGTGTCTTCGCCCTGAGTCTGCTGAGCGCGCCTCTTCTTCTTGGCATAGTACACCTGAGGAAAATCAAAGACAAGGATAAGGGTTACAATTTGTAAGATAGAATCTAATTGATGGCATTTTGTTATTTTAATTGGCCATAACATGATGTGGTTTTGTCTAACTGTAACATATTTTGCTAATAAAAGGAATTCGGGAAAATGTTGAACCCAAGGGAACGCCAGAAAAATACATATTGGTATTGGCATTTGTGAGAAATGAATAGTTTATGCCTGGTTGATGAAAATATTTCCAAATGCCAATTGTAAATATGTTATTAGTGTCGTTCGTACAGGTATTGTATACAGAGGAATCCCAGAACCTATTTTTTTAAAAGGAAACAAAAACAGATCTACTTCACACGATGCTTCATTATTCGGCAAATTTCACTTGAAAATTTTTAGAAATGTGATTTAAACGGGCAAATGTGGTTTTAGTCTCTCGAAAAATTTAACTCTTCTGAACATTGGGGTCTTTTATGGTTATAGTCCGAACCCGACACCGTACCCCAGTTTATTCAATATCAAAACAATCGCACGTTTCATTTATTTATCTTCTAAAGTTCATTTCATACATACACATGAAACACGAAACCGTTTTTTTTAATAAAAAAGAGGTAGCACATCAGTACCCAACCACTCCACTCGAAATTACAAATAACGCTACCTTGCCTAGCTAATCCTAGTGATTGTTCAAGTTTTTCCTACATTAAGGGCTTAGTACACAGTCGGACCAATTAGATCTGTTGCGCTTTTTAGTTAGTTGAACGGCGTAAGAGATTTTTATCGATTTTTTTTTTCGGAGAAGCCACTTATTTGATGGCGCGATCGCAAAAATAAGTGAATGAAAATTATGGCGCGCATGCGCTCTGTTCGAACTACCACCACCACCGAGCGGGGGCGAGGCGGGTACGCGCACCGAATATCGTAGGGTGGTCCCGTACTGCCGAGGCCACCCACACATCGCGTGGGTCACGCGAATGGAGGCTTCGCTCTTAATTTCAACCGATTGCGTCATGCTCCGGCGTCCTAGTCGAGAGCGAGAGAGAGAACTTATCCGCGCAGCGCGCGCGTGTTGACACGGTAAACAATGTGTGCACCTTATTTCTCGGAACTCTTCCAAATGGTATTCGCGGGGGTGGGGTGGCTGGTTTTGAATGGAAGGGTGGCCATATGTATGTAACATGCGGCATTATGTATGGGGGAG
>JAUJYS010001588.1:0-16918 GCA_033995665.1 Melogona broelemanni | reverse complement strand
TTCCCTGCCCCTCACATATCTTCAAAGAGACACGAGGGTGCAGTATTCCTGTAGTGCACTAGGCGCTACGGTGAATTAAAAAAAATAAAAAACTTATATGAAATCTTGCAATCTGTAAGAGGAGCAAGACGAAAAATATTATTTAACCCTTTTTTTCAAAATTAATGTTATTTATTTAAACATTAATTAAAGAATACCATTTTTGTGTACAGATGATTTCTGGTGTTGAAATCTCCGAACTATTTTGATATTCAACAAGCCCATTAAATGAGCAGATATTTGCCGCTCGGGACGATGGTGCTCTACACGCGTATACCGATAAATTGTGTATCTTGAACTAGAATCTAAAGATTGTTTTAGCAAGTTCCAAATCAGCTCCTGCAGCGTCTAAATTGCCATACAATAAAACAAACGCGCCCCAAATTGCTTCTGGAAAACAGCGCGTGGCGCCATTACAATGCCCACGAGACCGCAGATTGGCCACTTCACAAACCGAATTTTGGAGGACGAGATTTTGGACGAAATAAGCCCCCCAAAATATTGTCCACAACGCGATACATTATTACGGAATATAGTGGTTATATCCGCATAGCAAAGGCTGCACAAAAAAACCGATCCGATATTTATAAAAAAAAATATTAATATATCTGGAAAAAAAAATTATTTTAGATCTATTTTCTTTTTTGTTGTTTTGTGTTTTTTTTCGTTGATTGGAACCTCTTTTAAAAACTCGATGCTTTCTTTGTTATCAATCAGCTTTTTAATATGCCGGTGCAGCCTTAACTGCTCGATATGATTACGCTTGCATCATAAAATGTGGTGTGTTCCAAGAGTTTTGTAAAGGATTTCCTTGTTTTTTTATAGTTATTTTTTTGGCTTTAGTCCTTTATAATTTAGATATTTTATGTACTGTACAGTTGGAGGTTTGCTCGCTAAAATTGCAAATTATACTGTAAATAGTAATAATATTCTGTAATTTGTGAAGCTAAAAAATTGTATTGGAAATGACTAAATTAAATAATTCTGGGATTGTTACTCTTGCTTACCTTACCGTTGATACCAGTCTGGGCTTAGCGCGCGTTTTAGTTACGCCTGTCGCTGATACTTCAAGAAAATAAACTACCAGTATTGTACCGGTACACACACATTTATTACCCAACCCGGTTTATTCCATCTACACATATTTACCCGAAAAATGATTAGGCGAGTTTTTCGGGAACATACACGCGCATACTGTATATACCCGGATAAAACCCGATTCAATTTTTTTTTTCAATATTGAATACGTCAGGCATATCGACCGATCCGGAATTGCAATTTATCCAATCACGTCTTCGGCCGTTTGACAATTTCGCCTTCAAATGTAAATCCTGTTTTGACTACAGCGCCAATAGATCGGGTGTCTGGCGAACGCCGCGAAGAGACCCCGAGGCGAATGCTACGATTTGGCATCTCGGTCGATATCGATCATCCGTCACAGCCAATGAGCAATTTAGACTGCCAACAGCCACATTTCTAGTCTCGTACACTAATCAACAATAGCACCTCTGGCGCAAGATTCGCATGCACAAAATCACATATGACACTTAAAATGTCAAAAACTAATCCGTGTCAAGTCGAAGAACGTTTAAATTGACTCAATTGATTACTTCTGTTACCGCGTGTCAATAAAGCTGAAATTAAACGTATTTAGAGTTAAATAAAACTCTTCCATATTGTATTAAAATATTTACACATCTATTGTAAAATTCTATTTGCAGAAACATTAAGAAAACAGTCAATACAAGTTAAATAACAATTCTTGATAAAATGTTTGCATTTCGGTATTGGTTTTGGTCTTCGGAGACTGGGTTTCTCAACTATTACCTATTAGCTATCAATAGTTGTCTTTGGACCAGGCTTTTTTTTATGCCCGAAGCGGTGTTGGTCCAAACTGGCGGTCAGTTCTCCGTTATTCGCTCAACAAAAAAAAAATTTATACCATGGGCATTGAAACTCTTCGAAGAAGGCGGCACCACCACGAGCCAAATTTGCATATTTTTCCAAAAATGTTCATACAAGCATCCCTCATATCCAGCCTATGTAACACGGGAGGCATTTTGTCCCTACGAAACTCACCCCCTTTAAACAAACACTGGATACGCGAGGTATTCTACTTTCCTTCGAACCGTGACGATATTCGGATTAGCATATGCACCATGTGTCACACTGCTGCTTTAGTGGCATCTATATCGTGTTTCCTATACGCGCACCGGCTAATGCAAATAAATAGGCGCTGCCGCGTTTCTCTATGTAACCTCATGAGACCCCGTTCCGAAACACGCAAAACTTTTGAAAATGATCTCCCACGATCTACTTTGTAATGCATGATACAGTTTTTTTTATTCTTTGTTTAAGGAAGCTTGCCAACGTACTCGTCTCAAAGACCCCCGCAGGGGCGACGCTAATCTAGGCTGGTAGGGATATTTTACGAGTACCGGACAACGTACAGGTACGGGTCTCACGGCTTTGCGTCCATTCCGACGGAAGCCACAACTTTGACTTGAAAAATTAAGAAAGACCGGGGATTGAACCCGAGTCTGGGCTTAGTAGATGAGAATGCTATCCACTGTCGCAGTAGAATACCCATTTTATAGATGTAAAAATACTGTTTTCAAACAGAGTTTCTTTCCACACAAATTGAGATAAACGTTTATAAAATACTGGCAATTTGTTTACATTCAAGCCGCCAAAACAGTCTTGTGAGCCGGCAGCCTTCCAATGCTCGTGACAGAACGGAGCTAATGCTTTTCTCGCTTGTGGATATTTCGCGTGTCATACGAGAATATACACTTCTACTCGTATATGAAGGTGGGTGCGGGGGTCTCATGCGGATAAACAAACTACGTGTTTGTCGGTACCAAAGTTTTGTTATTACTTCCAATAAAAAAAAACTTCTTGTCACGATCTAACGCGTCGGATTTGGCGGCTCGGCAACGCAGCCACACTTTTAGTCACTCGAACATCGAAATCCATCGAGTGAGGGCTGCGTTTGTTTACTCAGCCTCGCCGTATACGATTCCAGATTTTTTACACTTTGCTTTGCATGAAGGGTCCAACTCAGTGTGTGATTTCAATGGATGAAGAGTACTCGTAGCTATAAAAAAATATATAAAGGACAAACGCGCCCATCCAATTTGAAGTTTTGATGGTCGGTGGGCTTAATCCTTGAATAAACATTGATGCGATGGAATTAGGTTTCTGGATCTGCACGTATTGCGTCCGCTTCAACCCGATCAATTTCCCCCCCTGTCAAAATGCCGTCTGAGAAACGCCTTACCCTCGATCATATTCGAACTTTTGTCCAATATACGTGTCCATTATAGATTTAAGAAATAAGATATATGCGCAGGAGCGAATTTTCAGAATTGAAAATTGGTTTTCCTTTATGGTAAATATTGGTCCTCTTCTTCTTGATGTGCCAGCCGGTTGTAGTCTTGGCCAGTCCAAAGAGGATTTATGGTAGAAGACGTACAAGTCAGGAGGCTATCGCCAAAATTCGTAATGCTCTTTTAGAAAAGAGCAGAAGGAGTAGAAAGCAGATTAGAACATTTATATTTCAACGTAAATGAATCTGCGTCGGTTGGAAAAGGAATCAGTTCCCCATCGATGGATACGCCCTTTCTACCATTAAATATCTTTGTAACCGAAGAGAAGAAAATACCTTGGCACGCGCCTGTTAAACAATTCAACGAATTTCCGACTAAGTCGAACGTACATGCGCGTATATCACACGGGACGAGCAAGACCTTCTATATACGAAGGATCCGAAAATCAATTAATCGGTTCTAATATTTTAACCAGGAGCCGCGGCGAGCATCAGCGCCATGGAATTTCGCCTGCCGCCGCAGCAGTCTGCGCGCTGTTCAAAGTTTGATGAGGAAACGCCAGGCCATTGTCTCTGTAGGCTGGCCGGTAATTGAAATCCAAGGCTGCCATGTTTCCATGGAGATGGGGGAGATTCGAACACGCTATCAGCTCACACAAGACATTCAACCACTCTTGTCAATACGGGAGCAGCTCATTGGGGTTTAGTTCATTAGAGAAGCGAGGAAAAGGTCCAACGGTAAATTGGTTCGTCGACACACTGTGGCTTCTTTTCGATAGACAAGGTATCCTCTGGAGATCTACGCATATTGCTTCACGTGCGTGACAGTTTGCAGTGTCCTCTGGTGGCGTTCCGCAGAATAAGGTAGTCGCGCCTAGCGACAAATTGGAATGTGGCTGGCCAAGCGCAACTAGCGATGACAGTTTAAATTTGCCAAATGATATTTGTGCGAAAAATATTTGTTTAACTTTATATTTCTCGTTGATAGTTACTAAGCTGTAGTTAAGCTGTAGCTTAACAAAAAATGTGAATAAATTGAAAAATAATTTTATTGTTGATACGTGTGGGTATAGAAATGTGACTCTGGTACATTGATGTCCTAGTGAAATTCCGTTATTCAATTCATATTTTTTAATCACTTGATGGTACTAGAGGGTATTATGAGGTTGTTGTGATTGGCAGCATTGGTTATGGGAAAAGTTTTGGAAGGCAGTGGGTGGCAGGCTGAAAATATCAAATGCCACTAGATCAACGATTAGATGTCAGGCGTGGGTAAAGTGCCTGTTAAATTGCGGACAACAACGAGGTGGCGCACCAATTAGTGGGCGACTTCGCCATCTCGAATATCGAATTACGGTCACGACATTATGAATTTAACAGACGCAATGCACTTTGGGGTTCTCGTACATGTATTTCAATTGGCTAATTTTTGTATCGAATTTTATTTCTCGTAATTATTCCGCTCACATTTCCGATTTTGCCGTTTGGGAATAAATAGTATTGAAAATTTTTAAGAATTGAAATAAAATCAGAAAGTTATAAATAAGTTAAGATTTATACAGGCATCTTTAAACTTTTCGTTTTCTTTTATTTAAAATTCGTTCGACTTCGGCATAGACGAAATTTTCCATAGGGATTCGGACCGACATTAGACATTTTTTTTAAACAATTGCCAGTTCTTCAGGCAGAGAGAGAGAGAGAATCGTATTTATTTCGAAGTACCTCGCAATCATGTCGCGGCGGTGATTCCCCAGACGGCCACTACCGCGCCATCTAAATTTATTTAATGAAATTAAAGTTGTCGCCCGGGAAGTCCTTTTTGCCAGCTTCCCCTACTATCTCACTAAAAGAATCTCGATCCAAATTACTGGGAGCCGCCGAATGTATTCGACCAAATTTGAGCGCCGATCGATATGGGGCTTTTTCGTTTAGAAAGGAAATTGGGTTCTCGGCCGACACTATATTCGGCTTTGGCATCGTCTCAAGACGAATCCATTTTTCCACCTCCCCCTAAACCCCTTCCACCGACTCCCTGCCTTATCCCTTTTCCTCCCAACTCGTTCCATTTTTCTCCTTTTCACGTAATCCCTCTGTCCACCCCCCTTAAGCGACAAAACTGTCAATAAATAGTGGTGCCCGCCATTCTTGGATCAACGTTTTCACATTGGTCCGTTTGAACCAGGGGTTGAAAATACATAAAAATGGAAAAAGAAAAAAATGCATAGAGCACAATGGCGATCATATTGGATCAGATCGTTACTGATTGACAAGCAGTTCATTCAGACTGGGCATGGGGACAGCGTGTTTGGGATTCGGCGAATTCGTCAGCGAGATTCCAATTTATTTTCTGAAATATTGAATGGTCGGATGCTACGACATGTCGTGATCTCAGTCGGTGATGCAATCGACTGCGGTGCGGCGGGCCGCGTTCGATTCCCGGCGCGGCCTCAAAATGTTTAACAATATTGAAAACGGAACCCTACTTAACCACGTTGAACGTATCCAACATGCCTGAGTTGGAACTAATATATTTTTAGTGAACGCAATTTTTTTCTTGAAATAATGAGTACGAAATTTAATTGGTGCTTGCTTTGTTGATGACATTTCGTTTTTCATTTGGTGGTATTACTGGTCACGAATTGCGTGAGACGATTTGTTCTTAGAATTTCGAGATTAACGCTCGCAGTGATTGTGCAAGCGCATTCGCCTTTTTTTAAAACAATATAATTTGTGATGTCTGTTCTTAGAACTTTAAGACTATCCCCCGTCGTCGTGGTACGATGCGGTCTCGTTAACCAAATATGAAGAACTAAAATGTCGTTCGATATGTTTTGGTACGTGCCAAACTCGTCGGTTGAACGCGGCCAGCCAGCTGCCCCCGTATTTGGCAATCACCGATAGCTCCGCATTGCAGTGAAACCAACTTTTTTTCTTCTCTCTCTCTCTCTCTCTCTCTCGCTCGTTCTCCTTCTAGCTTTCGCCCGAGAGCTAATAAAACTGAGAAACTATGTCCGGACGTTGCCGAAGGAAGAAGAGCTTCCACGCGCTACGCACGGTCGATTCTTGGCGTCTCCCGACTTTCGGCAAACACTTTAAAGAAGGGGGGGGAAAAGAAAAGGGTTGCTGAGGAATTTGTAGAGGGTGGAGGAATAGGGATTTAGATGGGCGAGGCGGGTATCGCGCCACTGCACCTTCTTCTCTTCGATTTTTTTTTTCTTTTCTGTTACGCTTTTTCTTGGCGCAGCCGCAGCGTCTTAAATTGCGCAGCTTGATGATGTAGAACGAAATCTCTCCGGTTACAAAAACAAACTCGGTCATTTGTAAAAAAAAAACATAATCTTTGGGCCAAGAGATTTTGATAATTTTTAATTTGTTGAGTCTTCTGTGCAGTGACAGTTATTGGCGTGCCCGCTATCCGGAAAATTAGTCGGCTCGATGCACAGATCGATGATCGATAATTTATCGAAGTTTACATTTAATATAGAGTTTATTTATAAATATGTATTTTTCATGAAGTGTCCACAGTGCTCCTAGGTGGTACGTCGGAATTTTTAACATACTAGCAATGCCAATATAATAATAACAGGGCATAACAACTGTGCATTTTGCAACTAATGTAATTGCAATACAACTAAATGACCCGAATTACCTATCAAACGCATTTCATATTAATAATACCACGTCAATCTACGTAACCCATGAAACACGAGTATCAACATTGTTCGCTCGAAAATCAATTCGAAAGCGTACCGGGTTACATATCTCTTTGGCACATTTAACGCGATTGACGTTTTTCTCGGCAGCCAAAGCTTACGTGTGCTCGTCATCCCCGCATTGTACGGCGGAAAACATTGATGATGACTGGACAGCCCAGATCGCGGAGAAAATAAGAAATGTGTTTTTTTTCTCCTTTAAGTCGCATCTTCTTTTGAAACGACAGTACGGCCGTACACAGACTGTACCGGTTCGTTCACCGGCGGGTGTGTGTATCGGTTTTCGCCGCATTTTCTAACACTTTTGTCGACAGTCAGGTTTCCCCGCCCCACGTGCTCCGCCGCGGTGTCAAAAATCTCGGTATACAATTTCATTTCGCGCCAACATTCTCTGACGGCATTGTGCCGCAGTGTTGGAACAAATTGTTAAAGCGCATACCGGAGAGCAAAGAAGAAAAGAACGGAGTAAAAAAAAAATACAGTAGATCCGTAAAATCGTGAGGCTGGAAATATTGCGCGACCCGACGACATACCGGAGTAGAATCAAAAAGACATTTACTTTGTCGAAGTTGACCAAACTGGTGACGTCTCCTACCACCGCCATTTTGTTTTTACATTAGCAATTATTCTGATGTACTGAGTTGCTGAAAGTTATTAATTAACTTAGCACACTCATACAATTATTGGCGCTCACAAACTCTGAAATTTATTTTCCTTTCCTTTTGAGATAAGGTCTGCTGAGATAATATCAGACTATTCAACCATTCTGCACTCTGCCACTCCATCTCTTTGTCCCCGAAAGTGAACGGCCCTCGTCGCAGATATGGGCGCACGTGAAAAATGAGCCTTGTTTAACATGGCTTCCAAAGTGAGAAGAACATCGTCAGGTGGAGGAATTGAAACTTGCTGCAATTTAATAATGGTAATTGTGTCTGACAACACTCTCGGCTCGCTCGCACGCCGTCTGCTGTTTCGCGTCAGTGCGACACAGGCCGCTCCACCAATGGAGATCGTTAGCGACGGTTGTATATTTTTCTACGCGAGGCTATGCGAGGCGGTCGGTATCGGGGCACCTACGTGCATAAACACGCTTCTACCCCATATGCTGCTGATGAATACACCTACACACAAGGGAGCTTTCAAAAGGTGACGTGTATTTACCCCATAGCGTTACACCTAGCATAAACAATAACTATTTAAAATGATGTATTTTTGTCTCAATGTTACATTTTCATTTGATGACTATCATCCGTGTTATTCTGATCAGATACTTCTGTACGAAAATACGATCTCTTCTCGTTTTAATTCCTATTTCGTCGAAACCCTAGACCGGATTTTGAGCACTCGGGTGCTTTGGCTCATGCCTGTAATCGTTCATGTTAAATGTTTTCTTTCCTATATCGCATACTATTACATTTAAGAGAGTTGAATATTTTTATTAATTCTAAGCAATTAGTCTAATTTTGGAAAGGCAGTTTAGAGAATCCATGTTCAGGTATAGAATTTTATTCTATTCATCTGTTTCAGAATTCGGAATGAACTTGTATCAAGCATCAATTGAACGTTCACTGTATGGTAAAAGAGCCGGTGAGAAATTTAATAAATCTAAATAATAATGACGTAAATAAAATGGAGGATACCGCAAATATACATGTATATCCACGGTTGAACTATAACACATGATTGCCGCTTTTATTGCGTAGATTTTGTTTACGATATACTGTTTACAGTTGCGTTGGCGATATCGTATGCCATTGACACTTCTAGCTGCATGTGTTTGCCAGCCTACAAGGGACATTATTTTCTAAAGCTCTAGATACGACAAGAAAAAATCGCCATGCGTTTAACAAAAATCTTTACAGTAATTAGTGAACTTTTTTTGGTTATCTGATCAATGGTACAATAGTACACAGTAGACCGTCGATGTCTGTACGAGAGAACGAATTTCTATGGAAAGGAGCGAATCCTCGATGTCTCTGTTCGGGACGACCGAACGATAGATGCAAATCTGGTCGCAACGACCTAAAGTAGATTTCCTACGCCCCATCACCCCCCTTCCCCCGTGCACACACTTATTTCATTTCACTCTGTATTCATCCGCCGCACGCGCCAACTCGCTTGTCACAGCCCCGCCCCATCCGCCCCATCCGCACGATCAATCGACTCTCAGTCACTCTTTCTCTCTCTCTCTCTCTCTCTCTCTCTCTCTCTCTCTCTATCTAAGAGTTGTGGAGACACGCACTCACCGACAAAACGCACCCCCACACCCATCCCTTTTACACCCATTTTTTCATCCTCCTGTTAGGTCCTTCTGTTGATTCAGGTGCGCCCTGGGCAAACAAGAAGCGCGCGCATATTGTACAGAAAACAAAGTAGAATGAAAGGCTTGCTTGTAAACGCATTTTTGTACAACCTGACCATTTTAAATTTGACCCATATCCTTATCCTAGGTTTCTAACCTAGGTAGGGATCTTTAACGAGTACTAGACAACGTAAAGGCATCCAAGGCACGAAATTTTTCTCGCCCGAAAAATTCCAGAGGTGTCTGTCGGGAATTGAACCCTCGATCACGAGATTACTAGGCGAGAAGACTATCCGCTATATCAGTGTTTCCCAAACTTTTTTTTTACTCGCGGAGCTCTTTTTAGAACTAAGTTCAATGGCGGAGTCCTTTTTTTAACCAATTTCAATGGCGGAACTTCTAGGCCCAATGTGTTGCAAGTTGATGGTGTTTAGGACTTTAGGAGTTGTGCTAGTGGGTGTCCAGGTTTAGGGTTCCGCGTAGCACAAATTGGTAATCGAGGCACTATACCACCGATGCATTAGACAATAAATGTGCAGTATTACGCGCACAAATGACTTGTTATGAGTCAGAATTGAGTTATTCATATGCTCTGCCCTCGTTTCATAGATCAAATGCAGCCACCAAGAAAACGGCAATTGTTTGGTGTAATCGTACATGTGAGTACCGAGCTATGCTTTTGCTCGGCGCCCTGGGAATCTGCCTCTACCGTTCCATATGCTCTTCGCGCACGGACAAAAACAACAATCAGCGAAAATGTCAGATGTTTTTCTTGCTTATCTTGGAGCCAGGAATATGGGAGTAGTTTATGGAGGGTGGTGAGAGGCTGACTGCCAGTGAATAGTGGGCGTGGCAGTGCGGGGGAGGTTTGGGTAGTGGGGGTGTCACTAACTAATCGTTTTCCGATAATCAAATTTGCTCCCACTTTCTTTTCCGCCTTTTCCCTTCAAACGCACACAAACACTCAAACGTGCGGAGGAACACACACACACGATCTCGCGAGCACAATCAACCTTTAAGAAAAGTGGGGAAATAAATATTGATTTTTATGACTATCGTTCTTGCATACTGATTGTACAAGATCGTCACCCGCCACCGCCACTCGAGGCCTCACACGAGAAACAGCGAATACCTTTTTACGGTTAAGACGTTTAAATGCATGCTATCGGTGACTAGACGAATTAATTTGCTGTGCTATAAAATCCTCATAAGACCAATGGCGACCAATGGCGGCGCTGCCATGTGTAATGCAAATCGAATACGAATTGTAGCATCACTGGTCCTATGGAGATTAGGTGAACAAAACTTATTACCAGATTTTGGCTGACCTCTGACCTCTGAATCCTGCCTTAGGAGATTTTCTACCCAGTTTATTTATAGTTTATTAGAAAGGTGATAATGTCACTTACATTATTCCTTTAAATACTACACTATTTTTTAGTTCCAAGAATCGTCGTTATATCGATGCTGTGTTATGTCCGCAACCACCGAATCACTTAAGACGACCAGGAACACAGTAGGTAAAAAGGTGAAAAGTCGGAAATTGTCACCCAATTTCAATTTCTAGCGCTTCCATCGAAAAGAGCTTGAACCCATTGGCATTTATTTGATGCATACGGCGCGGCCTGTTTCATCGATCGTTCGTGTAATTTTTATGAGACCTGGCCCCCTCACCTAAAACGAACCAGCCGCCACTGACGCTCGTAGGGAGTTGATCTTGCGCCCTGGCCCGCGTGTCCCAAAAGCCATAATCTGGCTGAATTCGATCGGGGCGTGCGAGTTCGTGGAAAACTGATCGCAAAAACAATAGACGGTAATTTGGCTTGAGTAGCAGGCGGTGGCGACGGCGGCGTGCTAGTGCCATCAACGCGTTCCACTGGTGCTCTCTCGCTAGAGCGAGGTGGATAGAGAGAGCGCTGCGTAATTTTATTCCGCTCACGGCGTAAATTGGAACAACTTTTGCGCGGGATCAGGTGATGCTGCATACGTACCCTGGGAGAGAGAATTTTGTCGCATCTGCGTCACTCTAGCAGCGTGTAAACCCCTACCGAGGAAACTGTAGATGTCTGGAGTAAACCACTATCATCCTGAGACCCCTTCCAGTCCTCGTTGCGTAACCTGATTACTTAAGGCTTCATAGCACACAACAAAAAGTATTTATAAACATTTTTCAATTGGACACCAATTAGGCAATACTTCTCAGACAAGATATGTGATCGCAAGCTTTTTGTTTCAAACAAAATAACATGCTTGTAGATGTAAATAAACGCGTTTAATGACATGTGGAATTGAAAGTTACACGATTGCATGGTTTGTTGGGGTCGTGGAACATAAAACCTATTTTTTTAAAACTGGTAATTAAAACCGATGTTCAGCTAGTTAATTTCCTATTACAATGTCGTGGAAATAATAATTTAACAGCAACTTGCTGCCTTCACCCTTGGGTTTCCCTGGAGACCTAAGGGAAATGAACCACCCCTGAACCGCTCTCGAAACAGCAGCTATGAAGGGTGGGGGAATCAAATATATTCGAACATGTTAGTATAAAGAAAAAATCACATCGGTTTTAATTAATTAGCCTAATTTATAAGTTGCCTCCGATGTTCTGCGCCAGTGTAGCCATGAAGTTTGGTTTCGCACGCTATGGCAATAAAATATTTTCCTGTTTAAACGAACTCGTCGACTATTGACTGAAATACGCAATGGGGTCTCGAAACGAATTATAAGTGGCTCTCATTGAGGACACGTATGCTAAACGCCTTTACCACACATGCACAATGCCTTCCTTCGGTTAACGCAGCTGCACTGCATGGCGCAGTGGAAATCGCATTTACGGATTCCTTTTTTGTCAAAAATTAGATTATCTATTTTTTTTCCTTCATCTGAATCAAAAGTAGTGCCAGCTCATAAATGTAGCATGCATCGATGACGTCACTAAAAGTCACACAATATTGGCGACTGAAACCGCATTCACTTATTAATGAAATCTCGTGCTGGAATCCTGACAACTTATCCCTACCCATCACAATCACGGTGTATTTTACTCGTCACCGACGCCCCATAGAACCAACTATGTTGGTGCAGCAACCAGGTTACCTTCGAAGCCACTGGGGGCGCTGCAAGTTGTGGCCAGCGTTATGGGAGCGATATATCTATGGCGATTGCGACAGGCTCGTAATTTATCCTATTCTCTCCACCAGTCGTCATCATCTCGGCATGGAAGGATCAAGGTCATTTTCTCTATCCATTTTTTTCTCCTATTCTTGCGTTGTGCGTGTGTGTGTGCCGCGTGATGCATTTTTATATTGACCATAAAAGAGATATAGCCGTGATTACATTTTTTGACGCCATTTTTAGGTTCCGCTTCAAATGGCTTTGGTCGGCCAAGCGCGTACGATCGCATGTCTCGTGAGATTGCTCCCCCATCCTCTCTCTCTCTCTCTCTTTCCAATTTTTTTTGTCGTCAAATTTTTACCATTGCAAAGTGAACTGTTGGACATTTTTTAGTTCGTTTGTGTGAATGCGATAAATGGTGGAGATATGTTTTATTAAGAGAACGTGATGTGTATTTAAATTCTGGGTTTATTCTATTATTATTGAAGTCTGGAAATGTTATCTTAAACACGAAAACCTTTTTTCAGCTATTGGAAAATCGGAATTGCCCGATTCTTGCATATTTGAATCAGATTGTTGTTCAATAAAATAATAATGTTAAGACGCGTTCAGTATTAAATAGGCAATATAATTTCTAAATGTACCAATGCATGTGGTGTCCTCTGATGATGTTAAAGAGAAACTTCGATCAATTCGGTTGTAGAAAATTGTCCGTATTGGCGCAAACTGTGCTAATTATGAGATAAAGCGCGAATAAGAATCAAGACTTCGAAATTCAATAATTCTCCAGTCATTTTTTACTTTCACTATCAAATCGATAACACTTTTTTTAAGCGGCCCCGGGATTGACGGACTATGGCGGTGGTCAAATGACCAGGTTAATAACGAATATGTCGTATTTTAATATTCTCCTTGGAACAACCTCATCATTTTCCTTGTCTAAGCATCTGACCTGGGCTGGGATCTTTAACGTGTACAGTCACACGGCTTTTCTGACACTAAAAATTCCGGAAGTCTCGGTTGGGAATTGAACCCGCGTCTCGGATATATCAGGCGAACGTGCTAACAACAATGACACACGGACCCACTAAATGGAACCGTTGATTTGACTTTTTTGTGTTTTCGTATCACTGATTTAACAAGCCCTTTATCTTTGGAAACTGGGCGTGGGCTTGGTCTGATGGATTCGCGGTCACGACTTTGCAACAACATCAAGCTTGAGTTTTGTCAACACGGCAAAATTTGTTGCCGACTTCCCGAAAGGCCGCAGATGATTACGCGATTGTCGAATCCTCAATATCCTCGAAACCACGTCTAAAAATAGCTTCCGGCGACTACCCCGTCCCCTCTTCTGCCTCAACCAGTTTCATCACTGAGAAAACTGTCAATGCTGCGACTCTAGGAGCGCGTCCGCAGAAGAAACCTGATTGGGCGATTCCGCGAAGCTAAGCAAAACCGCCACCAAGAATAACATCTCGCCCCCTCCCACTACTTCCCTCAACCGCTGTCACCCCCTTCGTATTCACGACCCTCAAAGATACACCGCAGACCATAGAGTGAACTAGACTGCCGTTTAAGGAGTCATAAAAGCGGAAATTACTCGCCAAGATAGACCATTTTATGGTCTCCTTGGGGGATATCAGCGGTGGTCTCAGGTACGAAGGAATTACGGTTTATCCTCCTGTGAGTCACCGCGCCATCTTCTTGGGTTCACTTTGTGCTCTTGAGTAGTCGCACTATCTGTATTTTTGTTTCTTTTCAACAATCAGATAATTTCCGTGCATGTCATGTCCAACAAAATTATTTGTATAAAAAAATTGATATTATGTAATTAAAATTATACAATATTCTCAAAAAAAAATAGAATAGCTTGAAATAATGAGATCCTTGACCATAAGGATTGGAGACGGTAATGATTGAGAATATTGCGTAATTTTAATTACATAATATCACAAAACTTTTGATACAAATCATTTCGGTGGACATGACATGTACGGAAATTATCTGATTGTTGAAAAGAAACAAAAATACAGATAGTGCGACTACTCACGAGGATCACGCGGTAGTCGAAAACGATCCTAGACTGTGCGTCTGCATCGGAGGGATCCCTCAAGAGAAGGCGAAGGCGTGTCAATGGGCCCAAAGTGGATGCTTTAGGCCCATTGACACGTAACACGAAACTGTTCTCTTAGGTCAATTTCAAAATCAATTTTTGGCGGATCATGGTTCCCAAAACGTGTATTTAGCGTAGTTTTTTTTTGCCAAAATAACAACCTTTTTTCGCACTTCAAAATAAACATAACTGTGCACTGCTGAAATATATTTCTCCCAGAATTTCCCCTTATTTCCAGAGAGAAACAACATTGACACCGTTTACTGAAAAATTCACCAACGGTTGCCTATTTACCTATGGGGTCTCATGAGGAAAAATGCGCGAGTGAGGATGTAACACGTGTTTGATAGGGGGAAGGGGAATAAAAAAAGTGAGGGGCTGTTCAATTTATAACCCATTTTGCCAAATCCATTTACCGTGTGTTTACCTTGCTTATCCGACTTTACATTTAGATTGCATTCAGTGTACCCAAAACTTTTTATCGTCCTCTTTTCGTCCACTTAGCAGTAGTAAATTATGACGTCAGTGGTGTTAGGGTTCGTTTACGCAAAAGGTAATTGCTTCGCGACGCGTCATTAAATGGAAATACGAGTTGGTTGTCATGCGTGTACCAATTCGTTCTTTTCAGCGCAAATCATTGGCTTTAATCGTTTGATTATTTCGTTAATAATTTAATGGAGACAAGCAAATGTTAAAAATAACTTCGTTTTTCGGATAAAACTTATTTGATACGTTAACATGACCATAAATATTATTTTGGAGATGCCGAAAACTTCAAGAATGAACAAAAAAATTAACGAACAAAAGATTTAAAAAAAATTAGTTCACTCTGGACTCGATCCCAGGACATCTGAATCTAAAAACTACTACTTTAACTATTCCACCACTTCGAACGTGTAGAAGTTGAACGATTGTTTTGAATGAAATTCTATCTTATAACGCATTTTATATTTTTTAAATTTTGGCGAATCTTTGCCAAAGTGGAATGTGGAATATAGTTAAAAAGAAGGGACCTCGATGATGTAGAAACAGACAGACCTACAGAAATACAATCAACGTTCATTCCAAATTGACTAAAAGCAACTTTCATTCTAGATAAAATTAAAAATTCCATTCAATCATTTTAATTAAAATCAATTTAATTTTCATTTGCACAACCTTACCCACCGAAATAAAATTCAACAATCAAATAGTTGTATTGAGTAAGTATTCAATGACGACGCTTTTGTTGCAGTTGATTCACCAGACAATCTTCTCTACTTTTTTTAAATAATTGGCGGAAAATATTTATCGGTATTGGTGTATGAGTAATGATGGTGGATCATAGTGAAAAACAGACCATTTCTTGTGAATTCTAGTACTTGTATAAAAAAAGTGGTCTCGGTTCGCGAGGCGAGTATACGTTTTGATTTCTGAAAGGTCGCCCGCGATATCGTTCGAATCAATCCGCATTTTTACGCCCAGGTTACGACGCCCTGTCGCGTCGATGGTCAGGTCTCCCGATAAAAAATACGAGAATCGAACAAAAGGAATTCGGTTGAACGCATTTCGTGCACCGATTCGAAAACCGACCGACGGCCATTCTTGGACAATAGCCGCCGTTCGTCCGTCGTTCGGGTACGCTGATCTCCCTGAATGGTTGGGTTCGAGAAAACCAAAGAAATGTAAGAGGTAGATGTCATGTCAGTGGGGTTGTACGCGAGAGCTTCAAAATAGTCTATTCTACCACCACGGGGCAAAAGGGAATCCCTCTGCTTGTCTAGCTCCAGATGTCGTCTTCTAGTTCTAGTTAGTCTTTGTCTACGCGTTCACCGCTCGGAGAAGAACCTGTAAACTATTTTTTGTGTCTCGCGATACTGCAATGTATTGTATCGTTATAATATAGGCAACGACAATTTCGTAATATTCTATTGTCCGAAGGTAAAAAGAAACACACCCACTGGTTAACACAGAGATCGGGTAAAAGATTGGGTAAATATTTGCGGATGTTAGACAATGGAGAAATCTAAAGGTGGAAGACGACCACGTGTTTAGTCTCCTGTAAATAAAATGCAATTTGACAATTAAACTAACGCGATTTATTGAATTAAGCTCAAGATAGGATGATCTTTGTAACATTTTTGTCTTCAAATATCTACACTACTCTATAAATGAGGATGTATACATACGTCGTACGTCGTGTGTACTCAGGATTTGCACTTCCACAGCTGTGTTAACCTACCCCTATCCACCTAATCAAGTGGCCATACACATAATGTGCATTACGGAGAGGTACAGAAAAGCACGAATCACTACTTCCTAAAATAAAG
>JAUJYS010001587.1:0-16919 GCA_033995665.1 Melogona broelemanni | reverse complement strand
AGAGCTCAGGGGTGGATCCTGCAGTCTGGCTATACCAGCTGCCAATCTCCTTCCCAGCCCTTCCCTGCCCCTCATATCTCCATAGAGACACGAGGGTGCAGTAGTCCTGTAGTGCACTAGGCGCTACGGTGATTTAAAAAAAATAATAATAATTGAACAAATATATATTGATATTTTTCGATGGTTGAGGGACATGCCTGCAATCGTTTATGTCTGTATGTATTTCCTTCTATTTTTCTAAACTTGAGTGTTTTGTAGGAACGGAGTTGAAAAGTTTTCAAAGGAACTTTGAAACACCTAGGTTCCTTTTCCTAGGAGAGAACGTTTGGAACGGTTTCGTTCCTTTTTTCAGAAACTTTATCAGTCGGTAACTTTATTATGTGCAGACCATTTAAATAATTAATATTTAAATATTAAATATTCCACCTCTTATCATTACATTTTAAAAAATGTTCATGTTTGCATTCAATGCTCACGGGTTAATGGAATGGAATTGTTGGGCAAAATTGAATTTCAGATATTTTCATTCCTTTACATAGTGATTTTTATTTTTTTTAATTTTCATTTTTTAATCAAAGGAACGGAAAAGGAACAAAAAAGTTACAGGTTCCTTTTAAAAAGGTACTAGGAACAGTCAGGCTCCTTTCAATTTCTGTACCGGAACCGGAACTGGAACGTGTTCCCTTTTTCTTTGGAAAAATGGGGGCTGGAACGAGTTCCTTTTTAAAAGTAACGAACATAACCCACATAACCTCTGATATTCGAACTGTTCTCTTACTCAAAACTAAACTGTAACGTGCAGCGAGGCGAAATATTTTTTTGGGGAAAATTCCCCTTACTGAGTGAATATCGCTGCAAGAGATGCTGTACCCTTCGTGTTGCTTAGGCAATATGTGAAGGGCACATTTACACTAGTACCCCAGGATCGAATAAACGAGAGCCTGCGCCGGGAATCGAACCCAGGACCAATCCGCTCAGCAGTCTGTTGACATACCCACTGAGCTTGGTCGACGGAACGTGCTTACTACGATCTAAGGAAACGTCACCGTAAAAAAACTACATAACCATAAATAACTCGTCAATTGCGCGGACGTCAAACAACTGTCTGTTGTCGAAAATAATATTTATCGACGTTTTTCGGTATACAACCTTGACGTTGTAGACGGCGCGGAATATTTTAGAGTGTTTTCGAACGTGGCGTCCCTTCGTAAAAATACCGCAATTGATACCTAACGGCAAAAAAAGTGTCAAGGATTTCTCGTCGAGGTTTGCACCAATTCGGAACAAAAATGTTTGAAGAACATGACGTGTGTGCAACGTCCAAAAACCGTTCTTCGTACTCGAATCTCGGCCAATGACGACATTTTGAGAAATGCTATCTGACCGAGACATGATATGCGAAAGTTGCCGTGTGGCGTAGTGGTTAGCGAGTTGGACTAATACACCCGTTGATCGCGGGTTCAATTCCCCCCAACCGATACCACCGAAACTTTTCGGGAGCAAAAGAATTGATACTCGTGTTTTCCTTCGGAATGGAAGTGAAACCATGGGACCCGTGAATCTACGATGTCAGGTGCACGTTAAAGATCCATATCTACTGTAGGCATTAAGCCTAGGCTAAGTAAAATTACCAGTTCGACCACCGAGGCAAACCATACTATTCTTAAAAACAGTACTGTGCCCCTCCATAAAATGCTCTTTCGAAGAGATTTGTGGGGTACAGGATCTCTTGTAGTGATTAATCACTTTAGTGATGACGATAATCGATTGTTAAAAAAAATGTGTTAGTGTGACATGCAAACGTCGATGCGATGGTCCCGGGTTCGATTCCCGAAACAGGCGCTCGTTTATTCAATCCCAAGATATTGGTAACAATATGCCCCACATAAAGAGGATTTATTTTTCCTACAATATGCCCCAATGGCAACAGGAGGAAAACAAATGAAAAAAAAATGTTTGATATTCTTTCGTAGTTTAATGTATTCGTAATTTCTAATTATTTTCACGACTTTCAGCCAATGGCAGCGCACTTCTAGTACCAAAACAGTGGGCAAATTAACAATTTCTATTTCGTACCACACTAGGACTAGCGACAAGAATTATTACCCGCGACAAGCCCAAACTCGCCATCCAGAACAAAAAAAAAAAAATGCCAGACAGTATGTCACCATCTCCTATGGAGTTTAATTCCGTAAGGCGTTTAGCGTATAGTGGCAGTAGAAGGAACGCCGCGTCAGGTCTGAAAATAACAGTGACCCACTAGACGTTGATCGTCGGCAATCGATCATCGAGGTCAAGTTCAATACGATTCACACGTTGAGCGCGTGCGTGTTAAGACTCCACCATACTCCATAAATCAATCTAGTCTCACATGTAATGGGACGATGGATTAAGGAACCAAATACGGAAGGAGGGCATGATGGAATTGAAAGACGGTGGGTGGATGACAAGACTTAGGTTTAGCGATGAGTCGCTTAGAGTTAAGCGAGCGGGAAAAAATAAATCGATAACGCATTATGCAAAGTGCTCCTGGAGGAAGTTGGGAACAACAATAGCAACGCGTGTTGTCTGGGAAATATCCCCCTGAGATCAATCACCACAATAAATACAATCTGGTAGGTTAGCATTTTTTTTACACCGCCAATATTGCCATGTTATCATTGTGCGTTAGGAAAATGCCCAATATACAGGCATTTGCTCAATGCAATTGTTCATTACGATTATGCCCAATACTTGGTTACTTCGTTATAACCTTGTAGTTCGCTACTAATATGCCCAATACATTCGTACGTACATAGTTCGTTAATAGTAAGAAATCCAAACGGAAGAAATTAATAAGATTGTGGTAACTAAATTCTGTTAATAGTAACAACGAAATATATTTGATCAATTCAATTGTTCATTACTACTGTTAATTTAGTCTTGTGTTAACTGGGTTTCCAGTTTTTACTTTAACGTTTTTTAAAACTTATTTTGGATGACTTGCCGTGTCGGATGTCTGAGTACTGTTTTTCCAAGCTCTTGGCTACCTAACTTGTATAGTTGAGGTCAGGAGCTGGTTGCTGTTTACCGACAGTGTCTTTGGCAGCAATTTGAATAAAAATAAATAAATAAAATACAGACAGATACTAGCAAAAACAGACCAATACAGACAAACAGTCTGTACGCCCACTATACTTGCCTAATTGATTACGAATTTGGTTAAAATATTGAATATTAAACATCCTCTTGAATTTTGCTCTATTGAACTATGAGCAGGTTGTGTTAGTAGATAACGCTTCGGATACGTTTTGGAAATATCGTTTTCGGAATTTGACGCCTTTAAATTGTAATTGTGGGTGTTCCGCGGACGTTAAAATGTGTTGAAATTATTTTATTTTCTCCTCAAGTGCTGGTCAACAAACTCAAGTTTAGAAAAAGTAGATGAACGCATTATAAGAATATTGGCCTACTAGCAGCAAAGTTCTAGCTATAAGTTGATTAAATTTTTTGTACTCGGAATCACGCATTTAATAAAATCGCAGGATTCTTCTAACAACTTTAGCTACATGCGTACCATTTTATCAAAAGGTTTTTCCCAATTCCCAAAACATTACTGCAAAACATAAACATGCCAGTAAAGAAAACTTTCACATTTTGCGAAAATCCAACGCAAAAGTATTGTAAATCCGAAAAAAAATCTCGCAAGAAGTCCAACTATCGCAGAAACTACAAATGAGAAGATGACATTGCGACAAACTTGAGCGGAAAACCATCGATCATCTCGCAACAATTTTCCCCCGGAGATCAAAATAATTAAAAGGTTTCGCTTACCAGAGACAAGAGGCGACAAAGGAGGTTCAAAATGGGGAAGACTTCGGTCGAAATGTTTTGGTCGGGTCGACTATTTGGTGACAAACGAAAATGTTGGTCCCACCCAGTTCGGCGCTGACGACGTGTCTCAAAATAGGCGCTCTCCGGATTCTCCTGCTTAAGACACTGCTGGTACAGGCTTCTGGGGTGACAGCCACTCGAACGCGACGGGTTATACACAAACCGAAGGAACGAACTGCGCGTGGGTTGCGGCGAAGACGCGCGGCTGGCCAGTCAGGCTTCGTGGGCGGACAATTCGTATGGTGGCGGCTCCTAGTGAGGAAGAGAAGAAACGTGAGCGGGAGATGGAACCGCCTTTCATCTTCTGGGGAAGCTATGCGGGGAAGCCTACCGCGAAGCGTGGCAGGGTGTTCTACGATTGATGCTATTTTAATTCGTCAGTGTTTCATTTCGGTTAAACCATTATTTTTGTACTAGCGCGTTGGCCATTATTTGACAAAAAATGTACTCGAAATGTCGCGGTAAATTAAAGGCAAAGGTTAAATCCCTGACAAACAACTGGTCAATGACGATGAAACACTATTGAATCTTCTACGACCAAACGCGTAATAATTATTATTCAACAAAAAGCTTAAAAATTAAAAAGAAATAATATAATTTGGATTAGAAATTGTACAAAGTTGTAAACGCTCGTTCAAATATACAGTGCACTATTACTTGAATGTGCATGTACGCTATGTATGAAATGATTAAAGACAGAGTGGTGTACCTCCATTTTTTTCGAATTGAAAAACGAAAAGTTTGATAAGAATTGCGCCACAGATATCAATATGTTAATGAAACTTGTGCAGCTTTCTGTGGACGGTACATCATTTTTTTAACTTACGCCTCAATATCTTTCCATAGTTAACATTTTTTTAAAATCACCGTAGTGCTAATCACTACCGGATTACTGCAAGCTCGTGTCTCTGTGGAGATATGTGAAGGGCAGGGAAGGGAAAGAGAATCGCAGTTGGTATAGCCAGTCTGCAGGGTCCCCCTCCCTAAGCTCTGGACTCCCTAATGGAAGCTCAGGGGTGACACCAGTACCGCGGCTCGTCAAATAAACGAGAGCCTCCGCCAGGAATCGAACCCGGGACCGTCCGCACCGCAGTCGGAAACATTACCAACATGCGTAAATTGTATTTATAAACTTAACTATACAAACAAACAAAAAAGTGGAGGTACAGTACTCTGCCTTTAACCGCGTCTGAAAAGGGGCCAATTTTTTTTTTTAATTATTAGGTTAATGGGGAAATTCTCTTTACTTTCGTGAACATTCGTAAACAGTGAATATCACAACGTGGATCACTCGTGTTGTTTATCCATTCTTGTTGAATGAGCATGAGATTCAATTTCATGAGCATAGCAAAATTAATTGATGGGGCAGTGTCACAAAAACGCTAATCGTTTAACGTTCCCATTTCGTAATCGAAGAACTAATGGCACAACATGATGATAACAGAATAATGACAACAATTATGACGTGATAATGATACATTACTGACATGACGAAACATTATAAAACATGAATGTACCCGAAATCCAAAATATGCATATGCAATTCAAATACCAGTAAGTCAGGATACCGTAATCAAATACAAGAGTTGTTTGACATACAGAAAATACAATTAATAATTTGATATACAGAAATTTTAAATCATAAAAGCAACAAAATCTTTCTATTTCTTTTCACATTTCACCCGTTTTGGACATTTGGACCCGTTTATCCGCGAAACAAGCCGATTTACAGGATCTATCACACTTAAATATCAACTTCGATTAACATTTAATCCTGTTATTCAAGAATCACTTTTACCGGTAGTTTGACAACTTTCTATTAATCGAATATACAAATGGATGTCAAACTTCGACTACTGAGCTTGGAAAATTATTTTTCCGGAGTCCGTAGTTTTTTAAGTAAGCCAAGGGCTCGTCTCAAAAGAAGTTTTGAACTTGCCGAGTTCGCAGAATCGTCGAAAAAAAAAGAAGCATAATTTCGTTTATAGCTAATATCGCTGCCATTGAAAGCTTATACATGTTGAAGCGCTTGAGTCGACGAAATTGTTTGATGAATAGATTGTTTGATTCGTTGAATAGATTGAATAGATTGTTTGCTACGCAAATGTGTTTCAAGTGTATAAGGTCTATTTACTCGTACGTCTCGAGCGCAGACACGTCACTGGGGTAGTGACGTTTCGTTGGGGAGGGGGGAAGGGGGTAGGGATCTTCCCATGTCGGGAAAAACCCTCAGCTGATAGCGCAAAATGTTTTAAGAAGCGCTACGCTTGTGTAGAATAGAGCTCTGGTCTAGCTACTCTGTGGTCGCGTCAGATGTTCCTGAGTCCACGCGCTTGTGTGCGGACATCGAAACTGACATTGGACCGTGGATCCGGAATGTTATAATTTTTGGGACAAAATCGGTGGTGATTTCAAACCACTACATTTTTTAAATAAAGTTTGTCCTCCGCCTTATCCGACTCCGGAGTGACACAGGACGTGGGTCGCTTCATAAACTATTAATTTCACCCCCGACATAGCCCCCCCTCTATCCTGGGCTGCTTGTGGGTAGAGATTGTAGTCGTACATCATGTAATAATCTACGATGTCTTGGATTTAAAAAAAAAATACATAAACAAACGACCTACTGTACATCTGATTTCAATAGCTGTATCGAAATAGCTGATAACATAAAAATATACCCACGTATACGAACAAAGTTAATAGATGTATCCCTGACTATTGGGAATGTTTTTACGGTAACAAATCGTAATAATAAAATCGTTAAGACTTCTTGTAGCAGGTGAAAAGTCTCAAGGATTTTATTATCACGAATTGTTGCCATAAAAACTTCCCCAATGGTCAGGGATACATCTATTAACTTTGTTCGCATTTTATAAAAACGGGTCCTATCCTATTCAGTCATACCCACGTATATTCGTCCAAATAAAATAGAATGACCATTATTTAAATAAAATCCTTGACCAACTTGTCCAAATAAAATCCTTGGCCATTTTGGATGGATTACAGGAAAAATTTCACGGTGAAGAACTTTAAACAATAAATCTCAAAAACGTAGAAATACCCTAAATTCAATTTAATGAAAAAGACAAAAAATGTACGTTTATGTTAACATGTGCGAAATATTAAAACAAATGGATCACAGTGCGACAACGTTTAGGGCCGCGTTAAAATCTTTCCGAAACGGTCGTTTTTCGCGTTAGCATAGTCAAGGAGGAAGTCCCACAACAAAGTCTGTCACACACACACAGTACGTGTTAGAACCGGCTCCTAACTCCTTCAGGTATATATTCGTCCAACTATTTAAAAACATGAGTGACAACAATTATGGGTCTTAGCATCGATTATGCCTAAGAATTCCATCGCTGTACCGGGCCATGTTTTTTTCTTATCGTAAATGTAACTTTCGTACAATTCGAATAACGTAATGCGCGACTTCCTTTGGCCCGAAAAATTTCGGAGGTCTCTGCCTGGATTTGAACCCGCGATCATGGGTGAACTAATCCAAAGCGCTAATTATTACACCACAATGCACCCTTAAAATTATCAGTTGGTAGATGCAATAACCGCGCCATTTTTTGTCTGCCTCAAACATGTAAACGTCAAAAAATCAGCCAATAATTTTGCTTTGAAGTTTCAAGTGCGCGTTAGGAAATTTGCCCAAACGTAAAGGTATGATTACTACATTGAAAGAATTGTCAATGATGATTGTTTTATATGGTTGGGGGTCTCAGAAGGACAAAGATACAGAAATACGCTCGTAGAAAAAAAAAAGAGGAGGGTAAAGAAGAAGGGGAAGATGGAGAAAAGACACGACTGCGATGCGCATGCGCGCGCTCATTGTGTGACGTCAACCACCCACGCCTTTGTGGACGCGCATTTGACGTACGTGAGCAAGAAAAGACAACGTCACCACGACCAAGACAGAAAACTTCATAAATTATATTTGATTAATTTCGTTATTTTTTGAGAAACTGTAGCGATTTGCTCTATGCAAAAGATTCTGCAAAAGAAAAATGTGTGAGGCATATTTTCAACACTTCTCTGGAATTGTAGAAACGGTAGCTCGCACCGGGAATCGAACCTGATACCGTCTGTGGTACGACGAATCGCGCTCAACCTAATTTATCCTCTTTTTTTTTGTGGGGGGGGGCGAAGTTCCCCTCACAAGAGTGAATATCGCTACATGATATTCTGTACCCTTCGTGTTGCTTAGGCAATATGGGAAGGGCACATTTTCACCAGTACCCCAGAATCAAATAAACGAGAGCCGGCGCCGGGAATCGAAACCGGGACCAACCGCTCAGCAATCTGTTGTCATATCGACTGAGCTAGAAGGATCGTACAAATACGTATCCTAATTGCGTTTACTCACTGTTTACACGATATTAAAGAAATACTTGGCTGCATGAAAATTTTGTTTTCTTGAGGACCCAAACATGCTCATTTATTATTATTATTTCCAATCACTGTAGAATCAAAACGAGAGGGACGAGGCCCGGTACAGCGCCGGGAAAGAGTCTTTCCCGGCGCTGTACCGGACCTCGTCCCTCTCGTTTTGATTCATAGACGTCCTAACTCACCGTAATCACTGTAGAATCACTACAATAAATTTTGTACCCCTCGTGATGCTTTGGCAATGTCATAGGGGTACATTTTCACCAGTACCCCGGGATCGAATAAAAGTGAGCCCATGCCGGAAATAGATCCAGGGACCGACGCACCGAAGCCGGTTGGCGACCGGGTTTGCGCAGTTAGACAACAGAATAAAATGTTCCTGAAGTCAAACCGTTTTTTTTTTGTCGTCCAACTTTAATAACCATGTCATGCCACTCGTCTCTAAATTAGTAAAATACGACGACCGTTTTCAATAAATCGCTCGCTGTAAAATTCCGAGCACTTAGAAAAAAGTTGCGAATAGTGCATAAAACAGCCATGATTTACACGTTTTTTTATGCGTAGCGCTATGACTTTGACAAAATTATTTAAGAACGGGTACAGCTTTTGTTTCCTGAAATTACCAGGACTAGGTGAGGCATCCCATATACTTTTAAATTTACTTTCATGTTACGGATTATTTAAGACGATATTGTTATTTTAAAATATAGCGCTATAATATAGCGCGTTTATAGCTTTAAAATTAAGTTCTAGCGTTTATTTTCTATCATATTATTGGCTTGAAAATACAATATAATTCAAAGGATTCAAAGAACAGAAATAAACAGAAACAAATAGGATTCAAAGAAACATCTATTGTATTTTCAAGCCAATAATATGATAGAAAATAAACGATACGACTTCATTTTAAAGCTTTAAACATCCGCGGCATACGAGTTTTTAATTTCAAGAACAAAAGAAATACCGATCATCTTAAATTATCCTTAAAAAAGGTTCTGTACCCCTCTTAGGGTTCGATCCTTATAGTGAGTGGCTTGAAACTCATGCCAAACATGCCTATAAGAACAATAAATCAATATTCATTCAGAATGGAGGAGGATCCATAAACGTAAAATTAAACAACGACCCTTTGTTTATTGACTGCGAACCGCGTTAGCCGTAGCGGCGTCGTCACTGGGATGACCATCTCAGAAATATAACGGGGGCCATCCCCGATTCCCAACCCAATTTATAACCTCCTCCTCATGCCACCTCATAACCCTTTCCCTTCTCCTATAACGCCTACGCAACTTTTCATCGGACACGAAACATAACAATCGCAAAAGCCTTGGCCGGCGTAAAATTAGACAGCCGCTGGATACGAACGTGCAAAAGACCTAATCGCTTCGGATGGAAGTTAAAAGCAAGGGAAATACCAAATTAATTGAAGCGGTTAAAGGCAATGAGGTGTAAGGAATTTTAATTATTTTTTCTCTAACTGAGAAACGAGAGGCTATATCGTATTAAAATTAGTTAATGAACACCTATTTAAAAAAAATGATGTTGCCTATTATCGGCGGAATATAAACATTTGGCATACTTTTAATTTTACAATTACAATATTTACCTGCAAGCAGCCCCTTTTTAGGGGGGCTAATGGCGGGGATCAAAGACCAGTTATGGACAAAGATGGAGTTGTCCTAGTTTAACAGGCTCTGTATTTGAGACTTTGTTCCACTGCCGAAACACTCTTGGAAATAGGAATGTTTGTAGAGGTCAAACTTACATAGTGGTACATTCACCATTCTGGTGCGAACTGACAATTTTCCCAACATTGACATCACAATCTCCCTTTAGGATGCCAACCAACAGTCTAATATTAATATCTTTTCTACGGTCTTGTAACGATCCCCACCCTAATTTTGATAGCATGTCTGTCACACTGTCACTTCGACCGAATCTACTGCTAACGAATCTAACAGCCCTTCTTTGAACCATTTCAATTCCCCCTATGAGTCCCACCTGATGAGGATCCCAAATAGAGCTACAATATTCGAGCAAGGGCCTTACCAAGGAAAAGTAGGCCACAGATTTAACTTTACTGGGACAACTATTTTAAGTTTTCAGTCTAAGAGAGTTTGATATTCGTTCATTACACTTTTCACTTAACTATTTTTTAATGTGACTGGCACCACTGTGCCTTTTACCGCATCAATTAATGGATCAATTTTATTTTCGACTTCACAAATATATATTTTTTTTAATCCTGATCTCTGTAGTGAATATCACTACAGCATATTATGCATCTCTCGTGTCGATGTGGCAATATGTGAGGGCCATATTTTCACTAGTACCCCAGGATCTAATAAACGAGAGCCTTCGCCGGAAATCGAACCAGGGACCGCTTGCACCGCAGTCGGTTGCAATAGACGGTAGACTGTTTGATATTTTTGGAAACCATAGTCTTTTGTAGTTATTCCGAAACACATGGTATATATGTGCTTGTATCTAGCACTGTTTCGAAAAAAAGTAACAAACTGCGAGTAAATAGCGTATACTCTATAATTCTTAATACAGTAATTACTCGTATCGTTTTCATGCTGCAAAATGGCGACCAGGTTCGAACGACCCTGTCGGAGTCTATTCACTATAGAAAGGCACAGAAAGTCTGGAATTCCCACCCCTAAAATTTGAAAGTGCCAACAGCGGCGGGATTTTGAACCAAATTGTTTCATCGAACATACAGCGGATGCGACTTCGGCACTTCGGCGCAACTAGTGTTGCATTGCAGATGGAGTATCGTAAAAGGAAAACAGACACAGTAATGGTTTACGCAAAAACAATGACGCTTTATGTTAATACTTATTTCTCGCCGGATAAACAAGCGCTGTTCATCTTTTTGCCTCGAGCTCAACTATAGTTTACAAATCTTGGTGCTCCAGCTTATATATAGATTTATAGAAGAAGCAGTCAATGCGACGCGGGTGGGGGGGAGGTTCACATTCGAGGGGGAGGAGGCCGCTTCCCAACAATGTACATGCACTGATCGCTAAATACTTGGACGACTGCCATCTTCCATCATGGGCATGACGCACTACCTGTAGGGTTGCCAGATGCAAAAATGGAAAAGGAGGTCAATCTTATGTGATATGGAAGACATTCTATTTTGAAATCAATTGAAATGGAAGCCATTTCAAATTTAAAACGAAATTCAATATGAAAGTACACAAATCTGCGGAAAAAAAATCTCTCGGCATTACAGCCAGAAATGCACAAATAAAATGTCCATATACTACAGGTTATTCCGAAAAACTATCGATATTTGGTCAAGAAAATTAAAAAAGAAGGTGCAAGTAACAGGTGATGTAGAGGGAAGGATAAAAAAAATGCACAGCGCGTTATTAAATTAAACATCAGATATAAGGAATCCGATCTCATCGAGTGGTCAGCGTACTCGCTGGCCGACCAGCGGATCTGGGTTCAATTTCCGGTGTATCGTTGGATTGGCTCGATCTTACCCTGCGCAGTACCACTTTTCGGGGGAAGGCAATGGCAAACCACCTCTGTATTCTGGCAAGAAAACTCTGGGAGCTCACCAGGTGTCAAGGGATTGAGGGTCGGGGTCCCGAGACGACACGAGGAACACAACAACATTATACTGGTTAATCCGAAGAACTATCGATATTTGGCAAATAAAATAAAAAAGATGCACATACACAGCGCGTTTTTAAAAGAAGTAAGAGAAAAGCGCGCGCAGCGCGATTTTTTTTTTTTTAAACCCAGAAAAGGACAAAAAACTCTGAAATTGTGTCAAGCCTGACTTTGTGAGCAAACAAAAATAAAAAGAAACACATTTTAAGTGAATGGAGATGTGGATGACAACAATCTAAAATGGAGGACAAACCCTCCATTTGGATATCAAATGGCAACCCCAACTACGAGGCACTCTCGAGTCTTGGCTACCACCGAAATATACACACGCAGACTGCAGCTGCGACGACATTGTATACACATATTACATAGAACGACCGAGTATCCGGGGTACATGGAACGGGCTATCGGAACTGCGATCGCCGATTGGTGGAGACCCGACGTTCGACGTCACGATCCTACGTCACCGAGACCCTGATGAATGTAATCTTCCGCTTCACCGAGTATAGTGTGTCGTTAGGAGTTTGTGACGAGGAACGGGTGCCCTGGGCTGAGGAAGCGAATTACGCCCCACAACACGAATAACGCCTAACCATGTTAAAACTAAAGGGATTAGCAGATGTCGATCATTGTTCAAAGTTAGGGTTGCAAATTTGAACTTTCTTGTAATATTTATGTAACCAGCTTTAAGCTATATATTTTCACCGATTTTAGCAAATTAATGCTCGATGATCACGGTGATCCATCTATCAGTAGTTGGCAGCAATTCTACTTTTATCGTTGGGAGAGGTTATTTTGTGCTTTATTTTTTTGTTCCCCGATTTTTACGCGCTTGTAATTAGTTTTTTTTTTTGGGAATCCGGCTCCTGGTCGGTAAGTGAGTAAAATGCTGAAACAAAATATAAATAAGAACCTTAAATTCTAGCGCTTAAACCTGCCCCAAAGACAGGCATTCCATAATCATTTGGCTTAATTTACATATTATACAGTGTGTAATATTTAATAAAATAGTGGCGAATGGCGTGTAATATTTATTTGTCATGTTATTAGCATTCTAGATCACAGGGTTAAAATTCCGGGTGAATCAGGATTTTATAAAATTTCTTTGGAACTTGTGAATGAAGTACACATGTATTTCTTGTGCTAGTCGATTATAAATTACATTCACGTTATCCCATTCATACATCATGCAGCTCTTTCATACCTTGTAAATGTGTGTCGGTGATATTGAGTTCTTATTATATGGATTCCCATGTTGTCTAGTGGCTAGGATATCTGGCTTTCACCCAGAAGGCCCGGGTTCGATTCCCGGCATGGGAACATTTTTGTCACTCATTGTAAAATTGACAATTTTTTGTTTCCCTAATCATTACCCTAATAACATGAAACTTGTTACAGCATGGGATATTGTTTTAACTCATTAAAAAAATTATGGTAATGATTAATGGAAACAATAATTTGTCAATTTTACAAAGAGTGAAAAAAAACATTCCCATGCCGGGAATCGAACCCGGGCCTTCTGGGTGAAAGCCAGATATCCTAGCCACTAGACAACATGGGAGATACTGTACCAAAAAGCTATTGGCTACTTACATGTGTAACCTAAACCCTGTTTTTTTTTTTTTTTTTTTGTAAATTGGTATTTTTATTTATGGGTCCATTTGAAATAAAACAAAAATAGATTATTTGGCCAATTTGAAATTGCTGATCAAGAACGCGCTGGAAGCTTCAAAACTTATTTAATTTACTCATGAAATAAATCTTCTCCGAACTGCGAAGTTACTCTTTATATACGCGCATATGCCATGCCATCATATTACATTCAACCTGGAGACTTTCTGAACATAATCTGGATGATTCGACAGAAATTCTACAAAAAAAACCTAATCGACATTTTCTTCAACATAATAGATTATTCGAAGTTGATTCAAGAATTGGGCTCCAATACGCATCACATTAGACTAGCATCTCTTTTTTTCAATTCCGTTTCCGGTATAGCATGTACTGTTGTTGCCATGCGCTCGAAAGGATGCTGGATGGAGGGGGGGGGGGTGGAAGAAGAAGAAGAAGAGGGTTCATTCTCCGGAGTTTCGCGGCCTGGCTGGAGAACAAACCGCGAAATACAGAGCCAGCAAGTTCAGAGATGTGTGAATAAGCCGAAGGAAAAGGGGGCGGACAAGAAAATGACAAGTAGAACAATAATTGCGTATATATATCGGAGGAGCGAGAGAGGGAGGGAGGGGGTGGGGGGCGGTAAGAGAAAAGAAAATGGATGGCCGGGCGTAAGAAAGTTGTTGTGACAGCACTTCCCAATAGTGAATCCAACGTTCAGGATGGGCTAAGGAATTAGGGGGCGGAAAAAGAGGGCGGGAGGTTGATGGGTGGGTGATGACGTCACGAAGGAGCGGGAGCAAAATGGCATCGCACGACCAGACGCGATTTTGTAGCCTGGTTTTGGCAGTGAGCGGCGACCAGATTGTGTGGTTTCTATCCGGTGTTGTGGACGACGACGCTGACTATTTCATCTTTCGAATATATAAAGTGTTCGGGCATTTGTGCGTACAGATCAAATCGGAGTTGTCTCGATTGTGACAGTCAAACGACACGATTGTAGCTTCGAAAGTCGGCCAACGAAGGAAGAAAAGAAAAGTTTGAAACTACTTTACTACACCAGTAACATGACAAACGCCTTAGTGTGACCAAATTAGGGAACTTTTCCGGTGAAAGTTGTAGCAAATAAAACTCATATAAAAAAATGGAGTATAATTTTATTTTTCGTTTTTTTTTTTTAAATCAAAAGGATACAATTTTATTTTTAAAGAAAAACTTAGTGTGACCAAGTTAGGGAACTTTTCCGGTGAAAGTTGTAACAAATAAAACTCATATAAAAAAATGGAGTATAATTTTATTTTTCGTTTTTTTTTTAATCAAAAGGATACAATTTTATTTTTAAAGAAAAAAATTCGTTTCCAAATAGAAATAACGTATAGCATTTTTTAACGGATTTGTGAAAAATAAACATATAAACATATGTACAGCGTTACAAAATGTATCAAAAATTTGCTTAATACACAATGTATGTAAGCAGAAGATTGAATTTGGAGAAATTTCGTTGAAGTTCAATGGACCTGGAAACGGCTGCTCGGAAACCAACTTACCCAAAAATAATAAAACCCTAGCACCACTTTCTAATTTATTATTTATAACCAAGTACGCTCCTGACTCGTATTTACTGCACATCTGTACATAGCAACCGCCTCCATTCGCCGATGCATAATGCTCAACTATACGCACGACAGTTGATGTCGCCCTCTAGTGGCGCTCTTCACAATAGAAATTCGGAGAACCAAGAACCACCGCCACGTGACGAAACATGCGCCACCTAGTGACGAAACGCAGCACCCATATCGAAGCTCACGCGAAAACCAATCACGATAAATCGATCGGATCTATCCAAACCCCAACCCCGACAACAACACTCATTTGCTCCCACCCCTAAAAAAAGAGCCAAGGCGTGGGCGATGTGGGTGGACAGATGAGGAGGGGGGGTGGTAAGGAGGGCGTAAGAAAGTTCGCAACATCCGAGTGAGAATCCAGAGCCGCCGAAGAGAGGCCGTATCCAGTAGGAAAGTTGGCATTGGAGCTATTGGCAGGCCCGGGTAACCTATAATACCCCAACAATTGCCGGATAGGGAATTTCCTATTGAGGCCGAGCTCTACTACATGTACGATATATTGGATGGGGAAATGGCTTCAGTATTCCGCTGCACTTGCCCCACACACGCACACAAAATGAACGGGATAAGAAAGAAGAAAAAAAGGCAGACGAGCACTAAACTTGGGTATTGGGGGCGTAGGGAGGAAAAGTGGGAATAAAAACTCTTGGTTGTCTGTAACGGAAAAGGCGAGAAAGTTTCGGTAATTGCAAACGGGCGCGGACGAGAGTCCGTGCCAGCCAATAACGTCATTGATGGCCAATCCAAAATTGAGGACTCAATCCTTGCGCAATAAATTATGGGCGGGATGGCGCCGAAATATTTTTATATCTCCCGATGCGGAATCTGGTCATAAGATTGTTTCCGCATCAACCAGGACAGTGATAAGATATTGAAAGACAACCGAACAGGAGTTATTAAATGGGAACATAAATGTTTGAACATTTTTTTGATCATCAGTTAACATTCAATTTAAGTAAAATCCTTATTTTTTATTTGGCATCACTGTATGTCGTGTCTCTGTACCCCCTCTAAACGCAATGGATGCTCACGATTTTACCAAGTACCCAGAATCTAACAAACGAGATCCCGAGCTGAGAATCGAACCCGGGACCGCCGTAACCACTGTCAGGTGCTCTACCGTCTGGGCAACCACGACCGTACAACGATAATAAATTTAACTAATTATGAAAACTACTTGTTGTTAAATTAAGCGTGATAGTAAAAACACTTTTTTATCTGTCAGTCACAGTTACAAAAAAAAATCTGTTATAAATACAGGACAAAGTAATAAAACAGCGTGCAAAAACGTCCAATAAGCAGTCTTAGCTACTGAATTGCGGGAATGACGTAATGACGCGACCGTGACGCGTTTGCCGGCAATTCACGATTAGTCAGTACGAGAAAGACAGCAAGCAGCACAACCCTTGTGGAGAGAACGAGAGCAATGGATGGAGAGGAGGGGAGGAATGGGAAGCACGCTTGGATGCTGCGCGAACGGGACACAATCCCCAGATGAGAATGAGATGAGCGGAAATCCGGGACCCGTGCCATTCTCTGGCCGCGCAGAATAGAAGGTCCCAATGTGTAGACTCGCGCAAATGCGCAGCATAAAGGATAACCCTCAAATATAAACTCCGGAGACCCGAAGCCAACCAGGAACATTTCCCCAGAAGATAATTTTGAGGGAGAATGTTCAATCCTAGCAATTTCGTGTCTCATATTATTTTTTTTAATTCACCGTAGCGCCTAGTGCACTACAGGAATACTGCACCCTCGTGTCTCTGTGGAGATATGTGAGGG
>JAUJYS010001586.1:0-16923 GCA_033995665.1 Melogona broelemanni | reverse complement strand
CCATAGAGACACGAGGGTGCAGTAGTCCTGTGGTGCACTAGGCGCTACGGTGACTTTTAAAAAAAAAAAAAAAAAAACTGCAGAATCATCTGCCCAAATTTGTTAGTGGATTTTTTTGGAAACATTAACAAAAATATATACATGTACAGAGTAGTGTCAGGAAATGAGGCAGATGTTGACAATATTAATCATGGCTTAAAAAAGATTCGTGTTCTTTCGAATTCTTCCAAGGTTTTAAACAAATTATTTTAATTGCTTAAAAATGATAATGAAATAAAATAAAGAAAATATAAACACGGAGTTAAAAAATGGTTGTGATTCTTTAAATCTCAGAGTATGATTAACTGATTACAGCTACTAAGGTATACGACCAGTGCTGCCCCTCGCAAGTTAGCAATCACACATAGCAGGTGTTGTGTGGGGAAAGCTTTGCGCAATTTTTATCTACCTTGTAGGTGGAGGCAAATTCAAATTTAACGGAAAGTGAAGAAGGGCATGAAATAATTTTGCGAACCAAGCAAGGTCGGATTAAAACAAAAAGTCGTTATTGAAATGTTAAAATGGACAGTAAATTTAATTCAACTAAGATAACTTGGATATTTATAAACCCGAGTTATTCTGCACGTAATTTAGCATTTTCTCCTTAATAAACGATAAAAAGAAGCGTTTTTACCACACACGCTAGAAAGTTCGACCAACTTGCCGACCACTTCTGTTTGACCACACAGTGTTGGGTTCGTTCCTTTTGACAAGGGAACCGGTTCCAGTTCCCGTTCCTCCGATGAAAAAAGGAACAGTTCCCGTTCCAATTCCTATATAAATTAAAAGGAACATGAGTGTTTCTAGTTTTTTTTTTTCGTTCCTGTGATTAAAAATATTGTTTCCATTCCACGACATCATAACGTTGTGAGTAAAGACAAATAAAGTTTTCAAATAAATGAACAGATCTAAAAAGCCATATGCCGATTGGCGGACAGATTTTTTAGTCAATTGAAGATAGAAAATAGAAAATTGAAGGTTATAGCAAAACGAACCCTAGACACAGAAAAGTAACCCCCGTCCCAGTTCCTCAAAAAATAAAAGGAATAACAAGTTAAATTCCTCAAGAAAGGAACCAGTCCCTAGGAAAAGAACTTTTCCGTTCCGTTCCTACCCAACACGGCGACCACACCACTGGTTTGAAGAAAGCTAAGAACGCCATATACCAACACTCGTCTATATGCAATTGTAGTGAGCGCAGTTCAGAAACAAATGAAATATGTGCTGTTCGTGATTCTAATCCTCGTTTAAACCACTGATAAATCTGTATATTTTATGTCCACCGCTGCTGCCGCTGCTTCTGCACGAGAGAGAGTGGCTCCTATTCTACTAAGCTGTACGCATCTTACAGTATGTGCATGTCTTACGTATATACGTCTTACGTATGTAGCGAGGTAAGAAGGCGGTTGCTTAAAATTAAAATTGAAACAAGGTGCCCCGTGGCGAAAGATTCATCGGAAAATGGCGATGGTTGTGGGCAGCTCTATTATACCGGGTGGGGTTGGCGCACTTGCCTCTATACATTACAAACAGGTGCACAACATGCACATGCACACCGCATTCAGTATAGACAGACACACGCACGCAGATGCCCTGCGGCCTTTTTGCGTTTCGGCGTTTACCGGACTGTGGTTTGCATCTGCGCATGCGCCGTACTGTTCTAGCGGCAATAAGCATGCAAGCTTGCCGCCGAGAGATTATCGTGGAGAAATGATGAGAAATCCAGTGGTGGGCCAAGGCAGGGGGTAGGCCATAAAAAGCCAGTCGGAATCTGTTCGACCTTGCTTACTGCCTGTGCAAAAAGGCGCTACTTAACAGAAAAGATAATCGGAAAAATTGTAATATTTTTAACGTCCACTTTCGCGTGTGCTGCTGATCGGCATCGGCGGGTGGAACTGGGAACACCGAAACGAGGAACGCGAAACACATTCGTGCATTACCAACGACACACAAGAAGGAAATACATAAAAATACAGACGATTGCAGGCATGTCCCTCAACAATCGAAAATATCAATACTTGATAGTACAAGTTCGGTTGTACGCTTAGCTCGGAATACAACTCGCAGCGCCACTGGCCCCGTGGGTAGTGAGGGAACTACAGTTACTACCAGATTTTGTCTTACAACAACCTGTGAATGCCGACACAGAATCGAAGCCTTCGCCTGATCGCGATGATGCGAAAAGCGTGGAAATAACTTTTAGTGTGCGGTAGGGGCCTTCCGATGGGGCCGCGCACCGGCCAGTGCCGCCCCATGCCAATCGGCACGAGCGTAGCTTATCTCGACCGCACGGCGTTCGCTTGATGGCACCGCAAAAGCGAGTTTGAGCGGGCGTTCAGAGGCGGTGGCCAGGAAAGAAGGTGGTCAGGGGAGGGAGGGGGGGAAAGGGGTGGCCGACGGCTTAAGCGCCGCATTTTAGCACCGGGAGACGTTGGACGAGAAGGACTGGAGGTGGGAGGCCCGGCAACGTTACGTAACGATGCGGGCCGCGGACTAGCATCGTATTGGATGCGACTAGGTGTGGGGGCCAACTTGTCTTGAAATTAATCTTACACAGTCAAGAAGAAAGCATAACGTTCATGTAAGAAATCCGCGCGATTAGACGCAAAACTGACTGCGAGTAAAATGTAAATAGTCCGGAAAAGTCTAGGCAATTTAAATTTAAATTTCTTGACGTATTACCCACATATAATATTATGGCTAAAGGTGGGTTTGCTATTCTGTTAATTTTCTACTACTGTTTTTATATAAAAAAAACGGCTTCATAGATTTTCATGAAATTTGGTCAAAATATTTTCCTATCATCAACGAGCGTCATTCATTTTTTCGAATTCGATTTAAAAATTGCACGGGCTAAAAAAAGTTCTAATATCAAAGCCGATCCAAATCCACGCATCAGTTCTTTAAAAAAAATTATTCAAGAACCTTATTGAAGGCCCCAAATACAAAAACTAGGAGGCACTCATAAGTTGAATGTTTTAGTGGAAACCAGACTTCCTTAACAGTTCAAAGCACCATCATATCTACTAATCTCTAGATTGTAACAGGAATGGTAAAATTCACGTGACTTTTGATTAATAAAAAAAGAAAAAATGACAACTGCACCGAGTTCGGTCATGGCGTGGAGGACCAAAAGAGAGAATGAGAGAGAGATAGAGGGAGCCATCATCACCCAAAAATACCTGTAGAGCAGGCACCACCAGCACCATCATCAGAGGGGTCGTGTCGTCATCAATCGTGGGTCGTGGTGCTGCGGCTTTCCTCCCGGTAGGAGGAAGAGGTGGTGGAGGAAGAGGACTCCCCACAGGTGATGGCTAAACGAAATGCCACCAACTGTTTTCTTTCACCTTATTTTCTACTAATCAAAAATGCACCCCCACCACCCCCACCCATTCGTCCACCCAATCGACCCCACCCCCCACTAGCGGCTAGCCGCGTACAGCCATGGCACAGAGGGAGATCGGATTGTCTCTCTCGCCACTACCTGTAGACATGCATAGGCAATTGTGGATAGAGGCAGCAGGGAGGTTAAAAGAAACAAATGGGATAGGTGCGCATCAGCCATGTTTATTTATGGGAGTGTCAGGGATGTCGTGAGGGGTACCACTACGAATGTGCCAATTATACAGTTGCATTTTCTCCGGGAATCCATTTCCACACAGGTATGTATGAGATGAGGCAGAGCGTCATTGAAATTCAAATGTAGTTGGCGAGTGTTACCGAAAACGAGACCTATAAGAAATAAATTTTAAAAAGCCAGTCACAAATATAAACGGGTGGATAGAAATTGGCATTTTTATTTTATTTATAAATCGCCGTAGTGCCTAGTGCACTACAGGAGTACTGCACCCTCGACATTCCACTATCCGTATAGCCGTCTCGATACTTTAAACTCCAACTTTCAATTCGAGTAAAATTATATGAAATACTTCCAGACTCAACCGTTACCAAAGAACAACGATAAATCCAGGCTTACTGAGGGTATTGACGACTGGAGTTGACGAGACTTCTAGCACAAAGCTGAAAAATTAGAATAGACCTTCGCAAAATATGGTATAATTGTAATGTAATCATTTTCTTAAAAAATAATTTGCAAAGAAAATAATTATGTAAAACTTTGCACGGTGAAATGTTCATCTCAATCTACACACCGCGGGTTCAACTAACCGTTACTTTTAGAACCTAAGGCGCGTAATTATCATGTTTCTATCATGCATGACTATCATTTTGTGTTTAATTTCACAATCTCGTCCATCGTTACTCGTCTCGGTTCGACGAATATTAATGCAAAAGTAGTTTTCAATTTTATTTTTATTTTTGTCTTCATAGGAATAATTTAAATGTATTTTGCGACGACACAGGGAAAAATGGTAGTCAAAGAAGCTGTTCCAACAAAACCAAGCCATAACCAAAATTACAAATGTAGCTTGCCTTATCCACTGCCTGTTAAAAAACTAATGGATTTTCAAACCATGGGCAACATTTGATCAAAAGTGTCTGTCCACAACTCCCAAGTTCAATTGTGAAAATAGTAATTGGATTTTCAACAAGAAAAAAAAAATGGTTACGTATTTTATATGCTTTTGAACTCAATCCAAGTTACACACAGTAGGTGCCTTCGTTAATCTTCTTCGGAATTTCACATTTTTAAATTGAGTTCTTCGATTATCGCTGCCACTGGGCTGGCCACGAGTCGCACGCAATTCCAATCTATTTCTCCGACTCCCAGTTATCCACAAATGAATCACACGCAGCACACATATACTTGAACTGGTGGAGGATAAATTAACATTTCACTGTTTATTTATTGATATATTGTCAGTAGTCTAGACCTTTCGCATTCCACGCGTATGAGTAGATTGGACAGAGGCGTTAGTCGAGGATCAACCTGGTGGACACATACACTCGTTTGGAGTCGAACTGAGTATACAGAAGGGACAGTGTTGGGTTCGTTCCTTTTGTAAAGGAACCAGTTCCCGTTCCTCCGATGAAAAAGTGAACCAGTTCCTACAGAAATTAAAAGGAAGCTAGGCGTTCGAGAAGTTCTTCAAAAAGAGGAACCTGGAACTTTGGAGTTCCTTAAATTTAAAATATTAAGAAAACAATTTGCGGAAACTAATCTACAGGACAAATCTAGATATGCGGACACAGACCACAAGCTTTCAACAGATGAAAATCTTTAACAATTTCTGTTTGACGCTGCACAATTGTTCCGCTGTCGACACACTTTGGAAAATTGAACTCGTAGAAAATTGAAGATTATTTCAAAAAGACGCTGTACACAGAAAAGAAACCCTCGAAAAAGAAGCTTTTCCGTTCCGTTCCTACCCAACCCTGGATAGGAACAATGTTTCCGTGGCGATGGTTCGAGGCAGGGCGGTACTCAGATCGTGCCTCACCCCCCACATGCCTTCCGAATTGGAGCCAGGAAAAAAAAACGAGAAAAAAAATTGGTGGAACTACGTCAGCATTTTACAATTGCCACTGTGGAGGGTGCTCGACGCGAGATTTATTGGCAGCCTTCTATTAGAGCAAATGCCATCCGGGGGCACAGGTGCAGCAAATATGGCCATTCGTTTATACAGGAGGTGGGTGGGGTGGGTGAGGAGGGGTGCGTTGGTTGGGGTGCGTAATTGAACTGAATAACAGAAGGGGGAATGGAGACCGTCACTACCGTGCAGGCCAGAATTACCAGACTCAAATCCATCTCTCCAGCACCTGTTTCTAAATTTTTCTATTAGCTATTAAGCTATTCATTAACATTTATTTTCAAAAACTATCGTCATGTCATAGTCAATTTCAAAAATTATTCAATCACCTGCCCGATTGTTTTGTGCATGTGTTATTTGTCTTATCTATGTAACTAAATCCGGGTAACTTTCTATCATATTTTAAAATACATTTTTTGTAGCATGCTAGAAAGCTACGAATTTATTGGTTATCTATTCAGCTACGAAATTATTTTGATCATCTTGAGGAATGTAGGATACACAAAAAAATAAAAATAAGAACTCTGTCATTCGAATTCCCTCCTCTTCAGCCCGAACAGGATAAACAGGAGGACGATAACTCCCTAAACCCAATTTCAAATTAATAATATTAGACACCCGGCATTCCTTGGCAGTTATAGATCGTGTGCGCACTGACGCGTATACAAACGAACCAAGGTTTTTAAAGATATGAGGTTAGCCCATGCGGGGGTAGAGCGTTCATTGGCTAAGAAAATATGCGCCTCACCTGGAGGCCCACCGGGATTGGCTGGCAAAAATGTTCACACGTGACAAAGTATCGTAATAGGAGGGTGTTCTAAAAGTTAACTCGGAATGACTGATCCGAACCGAAACGGGGGGCATTATTACCTTTTGGGTGACTCCGCAAATAAGTATCTATGACGTCACCTGAAAGACAACCGCGATTGGCTGGCGCAATCAAATTCACACGTGATAGCTCCGACTCGTTCGTGTTCAAGAACTAAAAAATTCTGGTGAGTCACGTTTCCAGATGACGTAAAACGTCTCGTCTGGAGGTCCATGCACGTGATACTCCCTAGGTGGCGCAAAAGTTCATTTCAAAAAAGTCCTCGCATGGGCTAACCTGTTCTCATGACAAACCTTGCAAACGAACTCCACTCAACTCTTACCTACACAACCAGCAAGAAGACAGGCATAGAGGCAGGTGAGTTGGGAATCTCTTGCACAAATAAAACGTTACAATTTTGCAGAGAGAGAGAGAGAGAGAGAGAGAGAGAGAGCCAATGATATATTCCACTGCCCCGCACGTGACGTCTCTGATGACAGCTACCACCCCACCCCCTTAATTTCGCACGCGAATTTTCACCACCCCCCCCCAGCCACCCCCCGGGGGCAGAGCCCGTGTAGTGACCGCAGTGGCTGGAGCGACCGACCGCCGAACAAGCAGCGTCAACCCATCTATTAGCTTACATCTAGTTATTGCACAACAACATAGCCGTACACACACGCGCCACAGCTACACAATTTATAACTAATGATTTTTTCTTGGTGGTTTTTTTTTCGCGCGCTGTTCTTCTCAACCCGCCTACCTCATACTGCGAACTAAAATAGCATTTAAAATCCCGCTGCCGCGAACAGCAGGCTGTCTCCCGCGCTTTCGGGGCTTTGGGGATTGGCGGGGTTGAGAGGAGGCTCAACGGCGAGACACGGATGAATGAATTGATCCGATTAACCCGACGATCTAGGCGGAAACGGGTTTGTAACCAGGCATCAAACTCCTGAGATTCGCCCGTTATGTACTGTTGAGGAGAGGGACTAAAAGTGAACTAGCCCATGACGTTATGGTCTAGGACAGCAGGAATTTAGTAATATCGCTCATAACAATTTTATTTTATTTATTTAATGTGAGTGGGAGATTATTGCACTCTGCAGGAAAATTTGGGAAACTCAAGTATAGCCGACCAGGACGTCTTTGTCTCCACAAAAGTCAGAATCGTGAAAGCCTTGGTGTTTCCTATAATGCTATGTGGCAGTGAGAGCTGAACCATAAGGAAAAACGAGAAGAAGAAGATAGACGCTTTTGAACTTTAGTGTCACCAGGAATCGGAAACAACTCGACGGATCATCACAACAAGAAGTTTATTCAAAGCTACACGAAGGAAGCAGAATTTCTTCGGGGATGAATAAAAGAGCCCGTGCCGGGAATCGATCTCAGAACCGTCGCACCACAAGTCGTTATCATATTCAATTGAGCTGCGACAGATAGAAAATTCCGTTAAAATTGTTAAATATTCTGAGTAAGTATATCATGATATAAACGACAATATCAAAATATATTTTAATAATATAAAAACATAAACGGAAAGAAACAATGTAGCATAGAAATCGTTAAATAAAATTGGAAGGAAGCAAAGATGCCATATATTGAATAAATTCGTCGTGGATGAAATAATAGATACATAAAAGATATTCCATTGACCACAAGCATGCTCCTTAAAATCAAATTATAGCTAAAGACAGATCATTCAGGCATGGGTAACCTAAACCACAAACCTATCATGACGTTTCCAAAATGAGTTTTGGAAATGACAAAAAGCCAGTACACAGAGAAACAACTTATAACATGGCTTCTTCACCACGAACGAGGTTACACCATCACCAGGTACATTCCAACTCAGTGAGGCCACACCAGCAATGGCACTGAGCTGCCCCACGACACTAGATATATTATTCCGATTCCCGAACAATGAAATTGGCCACAACAATAGTGCCCCGAGTCTCGACCACACACTCTCAAAAAAGAAGCACGCAATGATCTGCCTATTTAGAGAACTCTTTACTCCCGCGCAGGAATTCGCCAAGGTGGTGGTGGTGGTGGCAGGGGGGAGGAGACAAGTGTTGGCTTCGTTCCTCTTAAAAAGGAACCAGTTCCAGTTCCTCCGATGAAAAAAGGTACCAGTTCACGTTACAGTTCCTCAAAAATTAAATGGAACCGGGGCGCTCTAAAGTTCCTCAAAAAAGGAATTTTTCAGTTTCTATTGAAGTATATAACAAACACGTGAGTGTAAATTAAATCCTTCAATTTTAATTTCCGATGAACTAGCTAGTTTTTAGTAGTAGCTAGTAGGTAGCTGTTTTTTTTTTGTTGTTTAGTTTCTTTTCCGCTCCTTAGATTAAAAAATATAAAAAAAAAACAATTGCGGGAATTAATCTACAGGACAAATGTAGATTTGCGGACACAGACCAAAAGCTTTAAACAAATCAAAATGTTTAGCAATTTCTGTTTGATGCTACAAAATTGTTCCACAAAGAAAAGGAAACCCTGAACACAAGTAACGGTGGTCCCGGGTTCGATTTCCGGCGCAGGCTTTCGTTTATTCGATCATGTGGTACTGGCGTCACCCCTGAGCTTCCATTAGGGAGTGCAGAGTTTAGGGGTGGATCCTGCAGCCTGGCTATTCCATCTGCTAATCCCTTCCCTGCCCCTCACATAAACACGAAGGTGCAGTAATCCTGTAGTGCACTAGGCACTACGGTGATTTAAAATAAAAAAGATGCGAAGCAAATAAATTGTCCACAACAGTATTCGAAAATACACAAATTAACTTTAAATTATTTATAAGCGATTAATTAATTAAAATATACATTTGTTTCAATCAAGCATTTTGTGGTCAATAAATATATTACGGTGTAGTATATTAAATATTTATACGGTGTATAAATGGATATTTATTTATGTCTATTAAAAATGAAATATAATCGATTGCTTTTATTTAAAATAACAAATCTTATTATCAAGCTACTATTTTATTTTATGGATATTGCAATTAAAGCAAAGTACAATACAGACAATAAGGAAGCCCAGCATGTATAGCCTTCAAGAGACAGTTGACAGTTATTGAATAAAAAATAAAGGCAAAATATACAGTGCCCAATGCAAAAACACGATACGTCTAACCCTTAGGGTGCACATTAACACATGTTTGCCAACATAGCTAAAAATTCACTACAAATACCACGATAATGAAATAATAGCTTTGACGAAAAAAGAAAAATAGACTTTCATAATGACTTTTATAGCGTTCAATTTTTATTTTTAATCACTTTGAAAGTCATTGTGTCGTTAGGCATTTTTTATCAGCCACGGATCAACTCCAAAATAATCCCACACACATGTATTTCGGTCCTCACACACAATACTTGCGCACGAAGAAAATAACGACTGAAGCCCTGCACACAGCTCGAGAGCTACACACATATCTCCTTTTATTTCTCATTTTCTTTCCGCTCAAACGAGCACACACAACTACAGAGTATTGGTGGGGAAGAACAGCAAGACAACAACAAACTGACGAAAATTACGTTCCTCTATTGCTATAAGAATTTTTCAATATCCTTAACGCGTCTTTTTTATTTCCACGCATCTCCTCCCTATACCAATTCGCCGTCGTCTCGCTAGAGAAAGAGAGAGAGGGAAATATAGCGCTTTATGCCAGTACCCCAACCAGTACAGATAATGTTGTAGATTTCGGAGTGGAAGAGAAACAACTCGATGCCAGTTTCAAGTAGCGAATACACAACTCCCCAGAACGATGGCGAAGGCGAGAGAGACAGAGGAATTGGTATGGCGGGGGTGTATAGCGTTGATTTTCTTTGCTCCGAAAAACAAATCGACACAAATGTAAACGCACTTCGATTTGCATGTATATTGGGAGAGCTGCAGCACCTCCTCCTATACTCGACGACGACGCGTGTGCCCCGTAGACAAGCAACAACCCCGTGGCGTTAATTTTAACTATCGTTGCTTCAAGAGTGCCTGGGGGATTTGTCAACAGGGAGAAATCGTATCGAGCGACTGCAGTGCGGGAGTTGGGCAACCCTTTTGTTTTTGCGCGGCCCGTCTTTGCCAAAAATATTTTAAAGTGGACCCATTTGGGCGCCTCTCGCCTTAAAGGAAAGCTGTATTAGACAGGTTGGCAGCTTCAACCAAGAAATTATACAAAACACTAGTAATCCAACGTAATTTGTTAAATCGATCGCGCACGGTGCATTTGAGTCGTTAATTTCTACATCTAAATTTTTTAAATATTTATATTTATAATTTTTTGAACGTATTTTTATTTTTATTTCGTCGAATTGAGCGATATTTAGCAAATAAGATACTTTCATCTTTGTGCACGATGCCCGCACAAATCTCGTAATTATGTTTTTCCGGTAAATCATACTGTGGCAGAAAAGCAATTGGCGAAAACGCGCACTTTCGTGACACTCTGTATAAACGTATAGCGAGCGCTATGAAAAGCTCCGCCCGACATAGCTGTGTGTAAGGCATCGCTGCTCTACAATTTAACAACAATTAGGGTGACGAGGGAAATAATTTCTGCTTTTGTTTGAGTACCCGCTAATAAATTGTAATTTAAATTGCCAGGGACGCATATCAAATTAAATAGACAATTTTACGTTCTTAACAATTTAGGCTCGCTAGAATAGACATTAATAAACTAACTAATGGCTTAGTTGCGCATGAGCTTACACGCTTGTGTTCCAGCAATTTGGACAAAACCTGAAAGGATGAATTTGTTTCGGAATAGTTTGAAATTTTTTGTACAAAAATAAAAATTATTCGGTAAATAATTGCTTAATTTATAGCCAAAACACATCTTGTCCCCGTTTTTTCGGGCTACTCGGTATATTGAATGACATTCGCCAGGGGCGTCAATAGTCTCCGAGAATCCTATGTTTTTGTAAACAGTTTCAATCAATGATTCAAAGCAGAAAGTAAAGCTTGGAGCGAAAGCACGTTCTTCAAGAGCTAAAGGAAAGAAAGGGCGCCAGGTGGCAGCATCATCTAACATTTAATCGTATCGGCCATTATTGATTAGCAGATGCCATCAATGCTCTCTCGTGTAACAAGTGTTTCCAACTATTTGGTATTCCCGAACCAATTAATGGTGTTTGCAGATATAAACAAGGGGGGGGGGGATAGGGTTACGCGTTAGGCCGCGGTAGATCGGAGTGATCCTCAGATGTTTCGCGGATTTAAGATCAAATCGTGCGGCAGAAATCAAACGATGAAGAGACCACTGTATCGTATTGTTATGGCCTTCCTCTTGAAAACGGCTGCTCGGTATCAAATTACTTTGTGGCCCGAGTTTCGCAACCGTTGCCAACACATCTTGGTTGTATACGTGTCTGACTTCCCCCTTCCCCTCCCACTCCTCCTTCCCTCTCCCAAATGCGCTATACGGTCTTCATGGGATTGTCGGCTGAATAGAATGCAGTCTTGATTCGATGAAATTTCGTATTGGAAAACAACTCCTTTCGGTTTGAATTTGGAATCGAATAGTGAATAGGGCGGGATCGCACGTTGTAGGCGAACTTCTGACGCGTTTACTGTTTGCTGTTGTGTTGAGCATTGTAGGGTCTACATATTGGCCGATTTCATTGCCTGTGTCTTGACTGTTTGCATTAAAGCATGTGGTTCTATTTCGCACGAGACATTGGGGTTCCAATTTCCGACGCCAGTTTCGTTGCCAGGGTGACAATTTGATTGGTCGCGGGCTCGCGGCACAACATTTACAACAGTAACTAGTGGGTACTGAGTCATACAGTGTAGTGAATCATGAAAAATATTTCAGCTGATATCATACCTTTGATTTTTAAACTCTGGGGACTAAGAAAACACGTGATATAAAGAAAATATTGTTTTAAATTTAAAAGTGATGTCATTAACTTCTTCAACTTTTGATAAATAAATAAGAATGAAAGATAAATTTTGAAAGATGATTTCTGTTATTGGCTGTGTTGGAGAGGAACGGTCCTAAAAAGTGACTTATGAGGATTATTTTAAGAATTTTTAAACGGTTTAGTTACTTTTTTGAGGAACTGTAGCGGGTTTAGCCTTAGTTTCTTTATTTTATTAGCGCAGTTGTCTATTTCAACACGTCCCTTTAAAAAAACTACACAAATAACGTTACCCATGATGCCTGATTTCTATTCCTTCCAGTGTTTGGATCAACTTTTTTTTCTATTCAAACTGGTTTCGTGAAATGTCTTCGAAAACAATTATTCACGCATCCGTAAACGCAGACTTCCATTGTTAAGTTTTTGGTCATTTTTCTTTTATTTAAAAAAAAAAAAACAGCTTTTCAGAATTTACTACCAAGCTTTAGCGCTAGTCTGTGGAATAAGCTGTATGAAAGCTGTTGCATTGTACGGATGCGTTTTTTATTTTACGTAGAACACCAGCTTATACCGACGTTCTCTTAACATTCTAAATGGAACGCCCGAATTAGTTACTTTCGGTTCGTTGACTGATTGTCAGTTTCTCGAATGCCTAATTTCTGTTTGTGGGTTTACGAGTACACGCCTTCGTGAAAGCCATCGTTCTAACTTATCTAAGGAAAGAATCAAAAACCACGTAGCTGCCTGCTAGTCTTTGCAATTGTTATGAGATTTAGAAAAAGTATTTTCTAATAGATGCACACTCGACCCTAAACCATCCGGTGCGGACGGTCCCGGGTTCGATTCTCGGCAGAGGCTCTTGTTTACTCGACGAGCCGCGGTACTGGCGTCATCACCACTGAGCTTTCAATAGGGAGTACATAGCTTAGGCGTGGATCCTGCAGCCTGGCTATACCAGCTACCATTCTCCTTCCCATCCCCTCGATGCCTCTCAAATATCGCCATAGCGACACGAGGGGTAGCAATCCTGTAGTGATTAGCACTACGGTGATTTAAAAAAGAATACATCATCCAAATTATAATTTGGATGATGTATTCTTTTTCGGCATATTCTAACCTGTATCAACGATTAAATTTCAATGTTTTTTCCATTGCTTAGACTAAAACTCTTTTCGGATGAATCCTTCTGGATGAAAACTCAACCTAATCTAAGTTAAATACGAACGTAGCATGTCATGCGTGGCATCTGGAAATTTTGACTTCGATGCGTGCTTCTCCAACCGTATATTTACCTGCCTAGGCATTTTTTTTCTACGCAAGGGAAGAAACGTACTTTTGGTCTTTTCTCGGCTTCACAATTATTTTTATATGTATTTGTGAATTTTTCGCGTCGAATAACCAAGAATACACACATATTGGTACGTCTATTTTTTGGCCTACTTGCAACATGTGCCGAGAGACGCATTAGGATTGATTTGGACGTGTCACAGCGCGAAAACACTGCTGGTGATTAGAGATGAAGTTATTTGCATACGAAATGAGTTGAGGATTGGGAGACAGACTAATATTTGCATATAGAACAACGTGGGTTTGGCAGAAACAGAAATATAGATAAAAATATTACAGTTTCCAACATTGAAAAAAAGTTGTGTTGCCCAACTGCCATGACGGTAACGACATTAAGCTTGTATGAGCATCAGCGTGACTAAGAGACACTGAAAGGCTTCGCAGACAGTGATGTCAGATAGATTCAAAGAAACAATATGACCTTAAAACTTAAAAATTCGTTATGACAATGATAGGTGTAGGAGCCGTTGGTTTGCAATAGCTTAAAATAAATGTTTAATCTCCGACCAAAGAAGATTGGGAAACTGTGTATATGAAATTCTTGTGTTCATTAAAACATCGAAAATACAAGAAGTTGCCGTTTCCCAATCTTCTTTGGTCGGAGATTAAACATTTATTTTAAGCTATTAAAAATTCGTGCATCGGAAATTGAAGAGGGTTTTTTCTACATTGGCTTGGATCGCTTAGAAATAGAGTTCCGCAAATGGTAGTACATCTACAATGCCCTTTAAGTTCCCGTATGTATTGGAAAGCAACAGCTCGCAGCTAGCAGCATCACGATTTGTTGCTTCCGAAAAACCTGACGCGCAAACTGGCACTGACTGAGTGCCGTGAGTGATTACCAATCTATAAGGGGCAGCTGCGCACTATAAATGAATACAGTCACAACCAAACTAAACGATATACACTACAGTAATGCTAATTTACGAATACTGTGTACTGCTGATGCTATTCTTTTTGCGTGAGAAACAATTGCAAATGCAATTCTAATTCGGAATAAAAAACAAATAACTATTTCTTTATTTAAAAGAAAAAGAAGTTTGACAAGGCTCTAGAAAAATTACTATTAAGGGTGAGTGTAGTTTATTAGACAATTGCTGTGAGAGCGGTACAGGGTTTGATTCCAATTTCGGTATCTCGTTTATTCGATTAGACGAGGTATTGGCGAAAATGTGTCCCTAAGATATTTCCATAGCGATACGAGGGGTAGTGAGAATATTCTGTAGTTCTGTAGATTCTGTGTTCACTGCAGTGATAAGGAATAAAAAAGAAACTTGCGAATGCTAAATTTTACATATTTTGCAGGAATGATTGCAAGATGCCACAAAATATGCCAAATGTGTAAACACATATTTTCAAAATGGAAAAGAATTCGTTAAAAATGATTAAAAAGAACCATTTAACAGAATTAAAACAATGTTCTATTTGTAAAATAAGTCCAATGTGCATACAGCATACATTAACATTATACTTTGAACGCAATGTAACAGTGCCACGTACAAAGCACGTATAAGCTGGTGCAAACTTTTGCTGGCACTCGACAAAGAAAAACCCAGTATTGCGCATTTCATAGATTCGCAAACTCGACCGTTAATCTGTTGCCATCCTCCTGAGACCCCTCGTCTAACTAAACCCATTAAGTTACTGACTATTTATGGAGACCTCGATTGTAAACAAGACAAAATTTGAACATTCAATATCGTGCTGTTGCCTTTGTATCAGCCTCGAAAAATCGCCAATTTTGAACTTTTCCCCTATTTTAGTTTGTGGAAAAAGTTGTCTCCTTCGATTGTTCAACTGTTCTTCAGCTCGTCGGTGAAGTGGTTCGAAGTTGACGAGACATAATATTTTTTAACAGGTTATTCCAAATGGAACACACACAGAACTGAGATCTTTCCCAAAAATGTTTTAGTAAAGCTTTCCGTTTTAGGCCGGCGGTCTCGAGAGGACTCATGAAACAGCAGCACGACGCTGTATATAGGTTTGCTGCAATTTGCAGGCGGCAAAAGCCGATTAGCAGATGCCGCCTCGTCGACTATACAACCTCAGACACGGAGAACCGGTACGAGAAAAACGGTGGGGAAGAAGAAGAGAGAAAAAAAAACATCGAATTAATTATCCGCCATTTCTTTCTGCGTGGCTTGATGAGATCTAATCTCGTCAGTCACTCTGATCCGATTCGCGTTTGTAGATGGCAACGGCAGCTGTTGCTCCTTCCTCCCTCCTTCCATTACAGCAGTTTCCTATCCGTCTCTCCAAAACCACGTTTGTTTCTTGCTAACCGTCGAGACTTTATCCGTGATCCAACTATCGCCGACGCGAAAAGTGTTTTTACTTTTTGTATAATTGAAATCTTGATGGCCAATATTCATTAGTCTTCCGGCTCGTCGCGTCGTTGTCGGAGCCAGATTTTTCGATTCAAAAGCGCGTTCAGTCGGATATAATTAACGGTCGTCAGTCGCGACGTCAGCGCCCTCTGGTAACAAATATGGCGCATGGAAAACCTATACTCGAGCGGCTTCAACGAATTGGCGTTAGAAAGCAATTAACAGGAGCATTTAAAATCGGATTTTCTACTCGTACGAGCGCATAAACAAATTTATTGTTGATTTCCCTTACTAAATATCTGACCCAATTGGGTTTTGGGTCACTCAGTTGGGGATGACATTTCAATCACTGATGGATGTACAAAGATAAATTGAAACTAATATTTGAGCTTTCTTTTGTGGTTTCTATCGACGGCAGCTATGTATTTAATGTATAGTGTATGTATTTAAAGCAGAAGTAGATAAATTGTTTTTATTCATCGTGGCTGGGCAATACGAGACAAAGACCGGACTTTATTTTCGTATATGCGTGTTTTTGGACTCAGAAGGAACCTACCGGTATCATCGTCTTATCTTGGTTACATACATGTATTTGGCAAGGCAACAACCAAGGGAACGACCAAGCTAAACCGGGGGGAAATGTCGTTGGAAAAAAGCTGACGTTTCCAACCATATCTTCAATTAAAGCGATGGACATCTCATTTGGCAGCTGTGCTCACGACGGACGCAGACCCTCCTGTCTAATCACTGTCACTACGCGCCACCACACATTTGGCCAAACGATCCTCGACCTATTCTACTGCTATTTACTTGGCACACCCAACGTCACCCTCCCACCACACCGTCTCATTTTTGTCATTCCTTGTCCAAGACAACGTCATGGACCAAACGGTGGCACCTGCTCCGTCCACATTCCGCACGGCGGTGCAGATGCCATGGACAGCAGCAGGCCCGCAAGTGCTATTATTTGTTAGCCATCGTTTACAAGTAATACCAACCGCTGTCAACATCATGTTGCCTACACCTAAACCACATGTCTCGTTAATTAGGTGATT
>JAUJYS010001585.1:0-16925 GCA_033995665.1 Melogona broelemanni | reverse complement strand
TTCCATTAGGGAGTCCAGAGCTTAGAGGTGGATCCTGCAGTCTGGCTATTCCAGCTGCATCCCTCTTCCCTTCCCTTCCCTGCCCTTCGCACATCTCCATAGAGATATGAGGGTGCAGTAATCGTGTTGTGCACTAGGCACTACGGTGAATTTTAAAATAAATACAAGATAGATTCAATTTTAACCTTTGAACTCTGTTGTGTCGAAAATAAAAGTCTAATCAATAAGCTAAGTAGATTTCACTAATTTACATTTCATACTGATTAATGCAAATTAGTTTTTAATTAATCACAATTTGTTACATCCAGACCGGAAGTCAAACACGTCAAACCCTATTCTTTGACGACTGTAAATTTGAGATCGAAAGAGTTTTTATTCTAAATTAAATGAAACGTAAAATAAAAAAAGTTAAGACACTTTCAGTAAGTAAGTTACAAATTTAATTTATACTTTTCACAAATGAAATGAACACAAAAATATATGCTCGTGTCCAACCTTTGGTAAATTTGGTCATTATCGAACCACTTCAGCTAAACAAATTCAAATATAGGAGCCGTAGAGTTAATACTAAATTAGATTATCCTTGACCGTCATGGCCAATGATAACCTAATTTACTATTTACCATCATCACATCATCCGCGGCCAATGAACCCTTAAATACGGTAAAACACGACTGTTGTTTATGGTCGATTAGTCGTTCCTTGTTTTGCGGGGGCGTTTGGCTTGTGCATGTGTAATTAGCGATTGCTTCTGGGTCGCCACCACCATATTCGCAAGCGGCAACGCCGGTTGGTGACACCAGCTGCGCGGCGTTGTGCTTTAATTGCTCCTGGCCCTACCGTCATCGACACGGGGCTATAGGAGCAACACAACACGTCGTGGCTGTGCAATGTAGTTTGTGCTCCTCATTAGTGAGGTTCCACGAGTCTGATAGCCCGCTCAACAACCGGGATGTTTATTATTTTGTTGGTGATGTGCGTGTCCGTCATGGTCAGTCTGGTAGGTGTCAATTGTTAACTTTGGTTTTTCAAACGGATAGTTATCAGGGTAATTCACCAGATGGCGTTGGACTTTGGTTGAGGAGCTCCGAGATTGGTTCTCCTTCTTTGGACGACGCCTGTCAGGTGTGAAATTTATTCTCACTGTGCATTTATTTAGTGTGAACTGTTTAGCGCTTGTGGAAGTATGTTGACCTAATGAGGTTGATAAGCATGTTCGTGTACGTGTACGAGAATGCGTGGAAACTATTGGGAGCTATGAAACAACAAAGTAGATAACTTGACATTGATACCGTAAGTAATATTTGACTTGCAGTTGTGGTCAGTTGTGGATGACACCTTATCACTGACTTGATAAGCGATAGAACAAGAAGTGTAGAACTAATAAACGATAGAACAAGAAGTGTGACAATTTGGATAAAGAGTTAAACAAAAAAATTAATCGGATATTTACAGATTTACATCATAGTTGATGTTGCGAACGGTCCAAAGACTGCTAAATAAAAACTGAAAAGTGGTGGAAGGTCAATCACAAAACGAGGGGCAAGCTGTTTCTGACGCACGGACAATGTCTCCCTGCACAGAATAGAGAACAAACCCATTTTAATTGTGTGTCTCGCAAAAAATGAATATGCGGACACACTTGCATATTTAGCGAAATGCTACAGCTTGCCAAACTTTGACAGTGCCTTAAATTGAAAATTGCAGCTAACACTTTACCCCAAAAAATTTCCCTCTGGAAATTTAAATATATAATTGAACTATTTTTTGGCGAAATTACGTGCAGCATATACGAGTATTTGTATTATTACACATGCTTGCTTACATTTTTTAAACAAGTTGCTTTTGCTTGCTTGCTAAGTCATTTGCGTCGTCTTCGGACCCCGAACCTCGATCCCCCTACACCTGGTGACTTCAGGGAGCCTCCTGAGTTATTTTTGGCAGAATACAGAGGTGGTTTGCCATTGCCTTCCCCCGCGCAGTACCACGAACCAATCAAACGATTGGCTGCGCTGGGAATCGAACCCAGATCCGCTGGTTGGTGAGCGAGAACGCAAACTCTCGGTCACAGCGGACGGACAAGTTGCTTACATTTTCGAAATTTGATATTTGTTAGTTATGAAGCAATATGGGGGGTGATAAGGGGGAGAGAGGTAAACGGTAAACACGATTGACATTTGCTAGTTTATAATTAGGTTTAGCAGTGTGAGCACTATGTACGTGCAGATTCAAAGGTGATTTCACCATGTTCGACACCAGTCACGACGTGACGTCAATCGCCACCTGACATGGTGCAAACTAGCTCCTATCCAAACATAAATTTAAATGAATTAGTTTTTTTTTTTTGGGTCTTCTGCAATTTCGAAAACAGACGTATGTTTTGCCCTATTCGTAATTAAATGGGATAATTTTGCTTATATTTTTATTAGTTTGTTCGAAACTTTATCTAAATCTTCGTGGAAGAGGTGGCGCGTGGTGTAGTGGTTAGCGCGACTGATTTCTACCCCCGTGGTTTGCGGGTTCAATTCCCGACCGAGACCTCTGGAATTTTTCGGGCGCCAGAAATTCGTTAGCGCGCTTTTTTTCGAAATGAAAGTAAAGTCGTTGGAGGCGTGCCGTTTACACTTTACACGTTAAAGATCCCTACGTAGGTATACCAGGAATGCTAGGTCATCCTCTCTAGGGAAGGTACTTAGATACGGAAACGTAAATGGCGAATTGAGGGGCAAACAAAAAGCGCTGTTTTAACAATTTGATAATAAAAAATAAAAAAAGTCGGCAAGTCCCCGTAACAATATTTTTTAAATATATCCGGTAGCGTGTTTGTTCAAACCCCTGAAAATTATATTTCTTTATAAGTAATAACTTACATTGTCACAGCGACACGAGGGGTACAATAACCTCCTGTAAATAATTAAACCTTAGTCATAGGTCTTTCAAGACGTTTACGACCCCTGGTAACCAGTAGAGGATTCGTTCCTTTTGTAAAGGAACCGGTTCCAGTTCCCGTTCCTCAAAAAAAGAACGAGTTCCTATGTTCTTAGGTTCCGTCGCTAATGTTGGCATCCGATTGTTTGAAAAAACGATAAAAGTGTTTAAAATGAAATCTGTCATTATTCGTTGATTAAAACAAAACAAAAACAAAAAAAAAAACATGACGATCCCTCATCTATTTTTAATTATAATTTTGCACTTTTTCCCGCAGGCACCCAACGCTGGCCAGGTCGGCTGCGATTTCTCCGCCTTCCCCACGATCAAGTCCAACCCGCTCCCCAAATTTCCCACATTCGGAGGGTTCGAACCGTTCGACGTCATCAGCATGATGGACCCTGACCGTAACGACCAATTCCTTAAGTTTCAAAAGGAAGGCAAGGGGATCGGAGATATACAACATATAGCCGACGAAGTTGACGTCACCGGCATCCAAAAGAAGAGGAAAGAGAAGGCCGCCTCCCAAATCGGCGACATATCCGATGACTCCAACACAACCACCAAGAAGGACGGGTACTAGAGTGTGAGACACCCGCCGACGATCTATTTATTCAACGATATTTGCTCACGATGAAACATTGTCAATCATTACCGTCTTTATCGGCTCATATGTCGCAGAGGAAGTCTAGCCGCACCACGTCCATCAGCCGCACCGGCCGGCCACGAGTGAGCACAAAATTAATTTAATTTCTTTTCCACTCGCGAACCAGGGTTCGAATTTCTGAACCTCATCTCAGGTTTTCGGGACGGGATATTGATATTTATTTTGTAACTAACCAGCACTTGTGTGTATGATCGACGTTTGATTGATTTTAAATCGGATCTTGGCTGTTTGTAATTGAAATTTCCCCAATCACTTGACATTAACCGCGGCTGCTTAACCGACAAATACGGTAATTGTTACAATTGTATTAATACCGAGCTTTTAGAGTATCATTTAATGAAGTCCGGCCAAGGTTAAAAAAATGTTTTAGCAGGTTGATAAAAAACATGTTCTAGCGCTTGAACCAAGTTTCAATTGACACAGCGTTTAAATTTCATAAATAATGATGGCTTTAGGAGCCTAAACACAGCGAGCGCACATACACATTTATTTTGGGATCAGGGTTATCGTTTTTTCAAAAATCGAATCATTTGTTTAATCTTTTATCATTAAGTTTGATTTTTTTCTTCAATTTAAAGAATAGTACCTCGAATAGACATCCGAATTCGTATATACTCTTTGTTTTCCAAAATATTATTTTCGTATAAAAACGCAGTTTTGTTTGCTTTTACTTGGAAAATATTTTCATGCGCACTTCAGTTTGTTTATTAAGTAAAATATGTCGATCATAGATAATATTACTCTTTAATTTCGTTTGATACGAAAATAAAATTTCGACGTCCTCGAATCCTGTGAATCTTCTTCTCATGATTTTTTTATTATTATTCCGGATCACTGTAGTGAATAGCACTACAGGAGGTTATTGTACCCCTCGTGTCGCTGTAGCAATGCGTGAGGGGCACATTCCAGTACCACAGGATCGAATAAACGAAAGCCTGCGCCGGGAATTGAATCCGGGACCACACACTTAGTAGACTGTGACCATATCCACTGAGCCGCGGGGGTAACGATTTAAAGCTTGCTATAAAGCAAACATACGCCCACTTAGATTTAATTTGCACTTAGTTGTACGATTATCCCATTTATGGACACAAATCAAATGCACACAATTAAAGGGTTATGAAAAAACGTTTTTTTATAAATAATCTATCCGTGTATTTAGACAATCTCGCACATGCGTTTACAAATTATTTGTAAGTCAGGCACGATAGTTCAGCTAACCCAGGAGACAATTCGATTCTGCTATATAAAAATTCAAAAACCCATGAATACACGGCATAATAATGGTCCCACAGAGTACGTTTACCGTTAGCATACAAGTCTAAAACGCTAGTATGAAAAAATCGTCAATGTAAACACAAAAATATCAACAAATCCCATAAAATAATACGTATCTCGCATCTTGCATCTCACGTGCAAAAAAAAAACCAACTGCGCGGTTAAAATATGTCCATAAATTAAAACAATGTTAAGAGTAAAACGGTACGAACGCTGTAATAGCTCGATCATGCGTTTCTTGTACGTAAACCACAAAATGTCACTTCCAAAAATAAGGCACTTCAGTTTTCTAACTATCTAATTGTGTTCCATGATTGCACTTCTTTGAACTTTTGTTAGCACAATTTTTCTGGTCATCATTTTGAAAAAGAGAGTTCAACCAAATAGGAATTTACTGGTGTCGCACAAAAATAGCTTACCGTGACATTTCAGTTCTACTTTTTCTATCATTTAAGTAGGATGGCCGATAATTCCACAATTTAGTAATCTTCCTGCTTCGTCAAAATAAAGTTAATATTTTTAAAAAATGAACGTAGTTTCGCGTCAAGGCACCCGGTATCAAAAACACATACATTTTCCGCGACCACAAATCCGTCGGTAAAAGTTTCGGACCAAATATCTTTCACGATCCGTCGTTCGATTTCCACCACGATTTTATGAAAAACGTAATTAAAGCGTCTAAAGTCTATCGCGTGGTTAGGCAACACCTATTTAAACGCAGGCCCGGCAACTACGTCAGAGTTCCGTTGTAGTCTGGTTATCACGAGCGTCTCAAGTTCACGTGCACCAATTTTGGTGTCTCGTCTCACGACCTTGACGAAAAGCTGATCCAAATGGCGATCGCCGTGATGGCCAGCACCAGCGCTCCTGGTGTCCGCGCGCCGAACGTGGCCGCTGAAATTTCGTTGGATTCGTGAGGCCAGTTGCCGCAGGTGGGAAAGTGCGCCGGGGGCCGCACCATGTCTTTGTCTTCGCCCACCTTGAACACTAGACCCATTCCCACTTCGATGTGGAATTCGATGTGACAATGCAAGATCCAGTAACCTGACAAAAAGTATATTTGTCTTCATTTGAACTGTGAACGAATACAGCGTGTGCCAAACTGAAAATTCTCTTGATTCTGAAATTTCTCTTGATTTTTGTGTAAATTTCCTTTCAAACATTGAATCACGGCTTTTAAATTTAGCGGGCATTTCAGTTGATGTTAAATTTGTTTATTGTACAAAGGCAGAATGTTTCGCTGATTCGTGCAAAATATCGGCAATATGTTTTATTTCATGGTTGAATACTTTTGGAAAACTTCAAGTGTTTTATTATTATTCAAAATTTCATAAAAAAATATTTTTTTGTCATTCAAATAAATTAGCCTATAACAAAATTTCATTCGAATCGATTGAAGTTTCACTTATTTGTATAAAAAAAGTTTTGAATAATGTTTTTACTATGCGCGTTTCGTCCACTAACCTGGATTGGTTGCCTCGAATCTGATGACGACGAAGCCGCCGTCCGGCACTGTGACGGTGTCCTTAACTACGGCCCGGCTCAATTTCCTGGGAATCTTGCCCTCGGCCTCCATCTTCATCACCTGTTGCAAGGTGACGTTCAGTCCCATGCGTTGCATAGCCATCACGCGGAACGACAGGCCGTGAATGTGGATCGGATGGTTGGCCTCGAAAGTGAAACCTATTTGGGAAATGTGCGTCAAATTTTAATTTTTTTTTTTAAATACTCATCGTAAACAAAATTAACAAGAAGCCTCGAGTTTTGAAAGATATAAGATAATTTAGTCGTGTGCGGATCACACATCCAACATAGTTTTCGCCATTTTTTGGGCACCAATTCTTCTACGCACAAAATCAAAATGTGTTTACACAAATGTGTTTGCACAAAATCATAAAAGTGTCTTACTATCGGTCTATAACATCGCTGATTTTATTTATGTTTAATCAGTTTTTCTCAATTAAAATCATAAATGCGCAGCTGCAACGCCTCTGTGACGCAAATGACACGCTGTGACGTCATGATATCAACATTCGATTCAATTTTCATTTCCCTTTACGAACAAGAAATTGACAAGTGTTGGACCTCAAAAATTAAAAGGAACCTATGCGTTCCTAAGTTCCTCAAAAAAGGAACCAGTTCCTAGGAACGGAACTTTTCCATTCCGTTGCTACCCAACACTGGAAATTAATAATTTGTAAACGTATCCTAAACTAGAGAATATCTTATCTTTTAATTTCTAAAAAAAAAAATTCACAATTTTAATTTTTTTTAAACTAACCACAAAAATACTTTTATCAATCGCTCACCTTTATCGATGATGACCAGTTCAACGGTCGATCCGAGCGGAATATTGAGCTTATAAGTGCACTCGCAGAACTCCTGGGTGCAGTTCCTCTGCATGCTGGTGTGGTTGCAGAACATGAAGGGCGGCGTCTCCTCCGGCTGGGACAGGAGCGGGGCCGACGGGAAGACGAAGGAGATGTCGTTGATCTGCGGCGTGAACATCTTCTGGTTGTACTGGACGGCGTGGATGGGATAGAGGTGCGGGTCGTGGTAGTGCTTGTTGTTGATGTCCGTGAAGTCGTAGGGCAGGTAGAACTTGAGATCGGCCTCTTTGTGCGTGGTCCGATCGTTGGGTAGCAGAGAGTTGAGTTCCACGATCGAGAGTTTGTCGCCGGTGGTGCCCGAGTTGAGGGGATTCAGTTGCTGAACGAGGGAAACGAAAAGGCAACATTCAGTTTAATTCGGGTGCTTTACGTTTAGCTCTGGGAGTATCCATTTGATAAAGGGGATCGAGTGATCTCAAAACGTAATTAATATTAATTTAGTTTTAATGATTTACTGTTTTTACTGTTATTGAAACATGTTTACTCTCATGTTGCTTCTGCTGACGTAATGTGGGGGGAAATAATCAAAGGAATGAGTCCCTGTTACGCATATTTGGCAACAAGCAAAATACAGCAAGTAAAGCAAGTACATTATGACTCACGGTGTATACTTTTCAAGCGCAAAATTAACAAAATATTAAATTTGAAGATATTCCAGATATAAGACACATTACGCTCCCATATGCATTATTTTTTTTTTCCATTTGCAAAGTGTGTTTGTTAAAACGTCAATGCTTTGACTACCTTTCCACCACGATTCATATGAGAGTATGTGATGTTGCCTGGCGGATCCTCTAGTGGCGCCCCCTCGTATCGTAGAATGGCAACCTGGCTGGCCCGAGTGAAGCGCTCGTCGCAGTCCAGCAGTCCCTGCAGTCGGATCCAGTAGTTGCTCGCCGGCTGTTTGGCGTGGAGCACAAAATCGAAGCGTTCTCCCGCGTAGATTACCAGAGAGTCGACTCGGACAGGCTCCACCGGTTGACCGTCGGTGGCTATTACCACTAATGTGTGATTGTCGATGGACACCTGAAAATCGGAAGAAAAAAAAACAACATGTTATGCCGTTCGAATTTCTGGGAAGGATACAAATTATTTAGGTGACGAGGAAACATATCCCGCTATACATATGTATCTGCTTTCTACTGGATTACAAAATTGAATTTAACAAAATATTGTAATCATCAAATATTGTAATTGTTGTGAAACCTTTTCAATATTTGTGAAATGTTGGCGATGTTATTCTTATAAACTCACAAAAGCACTTAAAACATTTTAATTAGATTTTCTAGCAATCACCAGGTTAAAAAGTTTGCTCACTGGACCTGTATGGGACAATTGAGAATTCCGTTACTGGCCATCCGGAAGCGATAACGATATCCAGCCCGAACCCTGAAGACTTCCACCGGAGTGTAGACGATGGTCTCATTGTCTGAAGGATCCAAGAACTCGTGGAATCGACCACGACCGTTGACCAACAGCGACTGTGGCTTGCTACAGAAACGAAATTTACCCATTAGCATACACATGATATCTAATAGTATCATTAAGTCAAAATTTCTGTATCATTTGGTCAATATAAATGTTTAAAGCATTATAAACAAAATACATCAACGTTCAGAATAATATTTACGCTATTCGTATTTACTTTAATAATATTCCCATATCGGATGATTCCATATCACAAAATAAATTTAAAGTAGAGAACATTCACGATATTTACTAGTATTATTTAAAAAACAAATTACCTTATCAGAGGGCAAAATTTCATTTTTTACGTACGAGTTTATTGAAAACTACGAACAATTTTGACAATAATTAAGAAATGATTTATTAAAAACGATTAAACGAATAATTCGGAACATAGTTTATTACTTACTTGGTACCACTGTCGTGATGGTGAGCCACGAATCGGTCAAACGACAGGTCGGACAGCCAATCAGTGACCATGGCCATATGTTCCGGAAGGTCCTGTTTGGGAAGGAGGGAATAATATAGGAAGTTGTGAGCCGGTTTACAAAAAATACACAATGATGTGTCCACACAATTTGACAGGGTGGGCACAAGATGGACACTTGCCTCGTCGTAGAACTTGTAGACTGGATCGAGGTTGGGTGGCTGCCGGATGACCAGCATGCCGTGGACACCGTCGGACCGCTGCAATCCGGCATGCGAATGCCAAAAGTGGGTGCCTGGAGTATATAAAAAATAATCATTGAATTATTAGTGTTGGCTTCGGTGGAAAACTTGATCGACTTTTCAAAGTGTATCGGTGAAATTTCAGAATTGACAAATTATCTTTATTGAAAATTGATTGTGTCGGCTGTATATTAAAATTATTATTAAGTCCAAATACCAACGCACCTGGCGGCGAAGCCCGGAATTTATAGCGGAAGCTATTGTGCGGCAGAATCGGGCACTGAGTAATCATGGGCACACCGTCCATGTGCGGCGTTCCCACTTGATGGATACCATGCCAGTGGATGGACGTGGTCTCGGAACCAGCGTGGTTTTCCACGTCCACGACGATGGTGTCGTTCTCACACACCTGCTCAGGAATTAAAAAAATAAATAAAAATGAATTAGTAAATAAACAGAGTAAATTAATTAAATGCTGTTTGATAATTTTTATAATTATATGATATAAAAAATTAAAGGACATTGAAATTATTACTTAGTATAATTAAATATCCAAGAACTAATATTTTTTAATGGATTTAATTATTTTCATATTTATTTATAATTTGCATATCAAACAGCAAATAATTAAATCATTATGTATTCATGTAATTCATATAATCATCTATTCTGTGTATTGAATTATAGCTTAGTAAATTAAAAAAATAATTATCCACGATTAAGTAAACAATTTAACGAAGGACATTTTCCACGTTATCCAACATGTTTCAGACTGCGAAGGTCATCCCGTGGCGCACGTCCTTCCTCACATAAAATGTAATCTACCGTGAAAGCAATTATTTTTCACCAAGACACCATAAACAAAAAGAAGGTGATGAAAGCATTTAAGAGCATCTAGCTGGCTGCAGTGCAGCGTGACTGAAGGTGGCAAAAATTCCTCTCAACTGAAGTCATTTTCTGGTTGCTCGCTTGATCACTATCCGAGCGCCATTTTTTCAGTGTTGGGGTTCGTTCCTTTTGAAAAGGAACCAGTTCTAGATCCCGTTCCTCCGAAGAAAAAAGGAACCTTTTCCAATTACAGTTCCTCAAAAATTAAAAGGAAAATTAATTAAATTGGAAAATTAAGTTGCTCAAAAAAGGTACCAGTTCCTAGGTACGGGACATGTCCGTTCCACTCCTTCCGTTCCTACTAAACACTACATTTTTTCGTACCTGGACGGCGGGTCCCGGAAGTTTCCTGTTGACCACGATGATTGGTTTCTCGATACCGTTGGCGGCGATGCAGTGCGGCCGCGAGCAGTCAGTGACGTTGAACGGGCAGCCGAAGCAGGCTTTGCTCAGCGTGTAGTACCATTCCACCGTGAATCGGTAGTAGCAGATCATCGGTTGGCTGCCTTCCTCGCAGGGACGCTCGCACGGATGACCTGTGGTGCAACAACAATCAATTGCCATTAGTCAGTCATTGGCAATTGACTACTTCCTTAATTTGAAAACACGACCAGCGCTTAAGTTTGGATAAGTTTAAAAACATGGAAAACGGTCCACCAATCAATCAATACTAAACATATCTAAAATTATTTAAAAAAATAATAAACATATAAAATATAAAATAAATAAACTTGTTAAACTTTCGGTATGAGTGATAAAATTAATTGTGCGTGTTCTACGAGTACTAGATTGCGAAATCTGATGAACAAATAAAAAATAAATGTTGTTGAGAAATTCGATTTTATTATTTTGTTTTTAATTTTATTAAGTTTAGTTTGCTGAAAAATTTGCTCAATTAACTTCATCCAGAACTTCCAGAACATTACATGTAATTCACAAAAAATAAGTATCTAAGCAATAGATAAGTTTAATTCGATCAGAAATTAATATCCGATTTCTAACACCGCATAGACAGATAAACAATTAATTAAATTTGGCAATCGTTCCTACTATCCAATATTTTAAAAATAAAATTTCTACATTATTGTAGCGCCGAGGGAAATACACGCCTAGAATACAACGCCGGGAAAGACTCTTTCCCGGCGCTGTACCGGACCCCGTCACTATTAATTTTTATAGCAGCGCCACCTACTGTATTCATAAGAAGTCGACGACGCTGCGGTCGCTTCACGGCACCAGGCCACAAGCAGGACACCCAGCAATAGACCGGTCCAATTCGGTCTATTGGACAGCCGCAGTTTCAACAACATTTCTGAAAAGTCAAAGAGAGAAAAAAGCAACACGGATAAGCTTGGACACAAAATATTTTATGATCAATGAAAATACTTTGAAAAAAGTAGCGAACTTTGAAAAGTACTAAAGAAAAAAGCAAGTTTTTGCTTATTTTTTATATCGATTTTTTTTTAATTCGGTTTCATACTGATTAGTAATGGATACAGGGTATTATTATGATCAATGTACATTCTCTGGACTTTTAAACAGTAAGTTTTTGCTTTTTTTTTAAATAATGAAAGAAACAACGCACTATTTCATTGCGTAGTTATGCAATAGTGCGTAGGGTACTATATTATACGACTTCAAATAAATTGCCATTGGCTCTTCATTTTTCAATGTAGGGGGTAGCGTGCACTTACTTTTTGGCGAAAATATAACGCTTTTAAGTAGACAAATTCGACACGATCAGACGTCGACCGTCAATAGCTGCGACCGCATCACGTTTGAAGCTCGGGACGGAACGACGGATGGACGGCTGGTCCGGTGACCTTTGAACTGGAAATGCGCCGTTTACTTCCCAACATGGCACCGACAAATTCGGCGAAAGCAATTCGGCAACCTGCGAAATCGAAACCGTGCCGCAGCACAACAAATTACAAAATATGAATTTTTCAGTTTATCAACACTCGACGAAATCGAGGGGACTTGCACTCTGACCTTCAGTCAAACCACAAGTCAACAAAGCGAGGTCATCTACTGTACATAAACGCATTGTGTGTTATTATAATTGGTCGCCACTTTTACTAAAGTCTTCAATGTCCTTGCATGGGACACATTTAAAATATGAATCACATCATTTTTTACATTCCAAAAATGGGAATTAATCTGTCATTGGTTTGGAGACCAGACTGACACTACGCGATAAATGATTAATTGATTTAATTTCTGACATGTATTTAGAAAATACTCGTATAACTCAGACGGCTCAAATTGATTACCAGGGTTACGCACTCTCTAATTATCACGTTTTTTAATCAATATCCTAATTTTATAATGTCATTTAATCGATCCTGGTTCTAACGATAACAAGCACATTGAATTTTCAATATTCATGCGTATCCTCGTGTTTTAAACTAACTCGTATCTTACCTTAATTTTATTTATCGCCAGGCTTATATTATTTTATTTTATAAACCCAATTAGAAAGCATTTTTTAATGCATTTTATGAAGTGTATATCACGCTGATTTAAAGAGAGAAAACGTCGCTCAAATATTTTTTTTTACTAATAATCAAACTAGAGATTATTTGTTTTGGTACAAAAAAACCAAAAGACTCCTTTTTCAAAACACTTTTGGCTCATACCAGAGTGTTTTCTTTTTTGATTGCATCCTCTTTGTTAAGCTTTTTTCACGGATTGTATCAAATTTCATGGATTCCACTTGACAAGCAAAGTTGCACGCACGCAGCGCTACGCATGGTGTCTGGCGCCTGCAAAAATACGTCTGTATGACTTGTGTTTTTGTTTATCGCACGTCAAAGATAGATACGATAGCTCGTGCGACCGTAGTGCATGACCCACGGCCAAGATTTCCCAGACTTTCGTGTCAATTATAGGCCGTCTTTAGATCGAGTCCATGACAATGAACGTCTTTATGTAGCGAACTATTTTTTTTTCACTCTCAAGTTTCGAAGCTCTTTCAACGCCGTGTTGTTTATATTTCTGTTGATCGTCAAGAATGCCGAAGCGACAGCGAAACTAATTTAAGAACGCCCATTAGCACAAAGATCTTCGAATTTTAAATAGGCAGTGTCGCCAGATTGTCATTTCTCAATGCCGTCATTCAACTCGTACTGAGACGTAATGGGATACATGTAATATGCGTGTTACTGCGAAGTGCATTGACGTCAAATGGTGTTTTTGGGTAGTGTTGGGGTTCGTTCCTTTTGAAAAGGAACCAGTTCCCGTTCCTCCGATGAAAAAGGAACCAGTTCCCGTTATAGTTCCTAAAAAATTAAAAGGAACCTATGCGTTCCTAAGTTCCTTTTCAAAAGGAACCTGGAACTTTTCGTTCCTCTTATTAAAAAAAAAATAATAAAAACATTTGGGGAACTAATATATAAGACAAATGAAGATTTTGCGAACACAGACTAAAATAATTGAACAGATCGAAATCTTCAGCAATCTTTGTTTAATGCTAAGGTTCTGGCAAAAGGAACCCTTTACGCAGAAAAAAAGAAACACCGTTCCAGTTATTCAAAAAAAGAAACCAGTTCTCGTTCCAGTTTCTCAAAAATTACAAGGAACCTAGAAACTTCTCAAAAAAGGAAACAGTTCCTAAGAACGGAACCATTCCGTTCCGTTCCTACCCTGTGTTTTCTACTACTGTGTTTGGGTCCGCCAACCAGTTGAATATCTTTTGGTCGCAATTCATGTAACGATACACGGTATTTCTATCGAATGAATCTAAACGCAATCTTGGATGACGAATCCGCAGATATCCCCGTTTTCTTGAAAGTCAAAATTCGGAGGTCAAGGTTTTTCTCGCGTCACAGCTCGCTAATTCATTTCCAGAATAAAAATCGCGCAGTACGTCTGTTTATATCCTACGAGATATCGCCGCACGATACGCATTTTTCCTGATTCTACTGAGACGCAGTTGCTACAAAAAATGCCTTCAAAGTAAACATTTTTTATCAAATTAGACATTTAAAAAATAAAAATAAAATAAAAATACGGTACAATTTGCTAGGATAAACGAATAGCTATTCTGCTCTTTACATTTATTGCGACTGTATCGGGAGACGATTATGTTTGTATTTAAAGATTAAAACCATGTCTTCTATCACATAATTCGAATCGACGAAGAAATCGATCTGCACACATTTAATATAATTTAATGAGATATGAATGTTAAAGTGGCGCTATTCACATTCGTATCTCATTAAATTATATTAAATGATAACAAAAACATAAAAAATAAAATTAATAAATAATGTTGAAAGATAAACATATTTGCTGCCCCTTGCTTATTCGCAATCACTGTTGGCAGGGGCGCCTTGCAGTGCCGCTGCAATATTTTCTTTTTGGGAGCCAGGCGTTCAATACTTAAGATGAGCTATTATTTAATCTGCACTCTATTTCATTTAAAAAAATTAGATATTATTTAATTTTTTATCTGCGTTTTTTTTAGCATTTCTAGGACGGGCTGAACAGGCTGACATGTTGAAACGTATTGAATAGTCAAATGTAATGTACAGAATATTTGGCTAAATTAAATGTAATATATGAAATCATTTTTCCTTCCCATCATTTTCCATCATCATTTTAAGAGATATAATGGACTGCCCATTCCAACTTATTTATTATTATTTATTTTATATGCTTTCCTGGTATTTCAAGCGAAAATGTAAATTGGCACGAATTCCTTAGGTCTAACAACCATTGGTTTAACAAACTATTTTATAAACTTGGTTGTTACAAATTTTATGAGAATTGCCGTGAGGCACAACCATTAAGTATAGCTTTTTATACAAATACTATCCAAGTAGCTAACCGCAACATTTTCTATGCATGAAATCTGCGGTCATACCTGGCCGATAATTACACCAAATGTTTTGAGATATTCAAGAAAAACGAGGGAAGTTGCGTAGCAACAGTCCTATTACAAATAACTTCCTATATGGCTGACTATTTTTTTTCTACACGCGCGAAAGTCAGCGCAACTCACACGGTGTACACTGACGACCCGAAATAAAAAAATAAAACAATACGTTTTTCTTTGCAAATAAATTTGGCGAATCGTTATTAAATGAACCGATTTCGAACCGAGCACAAAAACGGGCGGAAATAAATATATTCGCTAGCACAATCGACTATCCATTCTCATTGCGATACGGGTTACGGATGTCCATCGCTTCGCCGCATACGATAGTTATTGCGACGTCGCCATTGAAGCAGTCTGACGTCGTTTATATGATATTGACTTGCAAGGAAAAATAACCTTTGGATAACAAGTTATCAGTTTTAGAGGTTGTAGGCGATCAGATATTTAAATGTGGACTTTTTACACAACAACACAATTTACAATTTACACAACAACACTACAATGTATAATTACTCTACATGTAAATGTATTTCCAATGTTTCGACATTTTCATTAGTCTAACTAAAATTGGGTAGAACCAGATGATGTTAATTTATTTAGAAATATAATTAAAGTAAGGATTATGATAATAAAAATATTAGATAAAACCAGATTAATGCTTACTTGGAAATATAAATGAAGAATTGCAATATGCTTCATAAAGAAATCATAAAGAAATCGCTAATCGTAAATCAAATGAAATAAAATGTAAATGGCTAAATTGGAACAACAGGAAATTATTTTTGATACACTTAAAAAAACCTTTTCTAATTTAACATGATTTTAATTTGGATTGCCACAGTTTATTGTGATTTAAAAAAAAAAAAAAAACCAATAGATTTATAACCAGGAAGACTGACAGTACTATTGGTAAACTGTATTCCTTATTAATGTATCCAGTACAAACAAATGTTTTTAAACACAATATTTGCGGTTAAGCGGCTCATTAGGCAATAATGGACAAGCATATAGTTTTAAGTGGTGATTGAAGTCTGATAGCTGTTCGCACGTCGTGGCTTTTTTTATTCAGAAAAATGCAATTAACTGTGAATTGGTGGTTTTTTTTTGTAGCTCACATGCGGTCATTTTCTTTGCTGGTGGGTAGACCTCATTTGTTCAATTGACTTTCGCTGTTGGAAGACCAGCAAGACCTCATTCGTTCGATGGACTACCAGATGGGATGCTTAACTTTATTGTTCGAGGATTCCTCCTACGATGCCATTGTCATTTTCTTTAAATGTACTTTGTGTTTTAGTAATTTTTAGTAAGTCTGCTTTTATAGTAATCCCGATTATCATATGAAATTTTATAATTTACATCGATAATGAAACCATTACTTTTACCTTATTACACTGTAAAAATAGCATCATAGTCTTGAAGAGTTTTTCATTTCAAGCGGGAGGGGGGCTTCTTGAAAAATTATTCATTATTGTGCACTCGTGCTTTAAAAAATACGCAAGATTTTTAAAAATTTGACGTTTTGAATGTTTCGTATTTAATTTGTTTTACTATTAAATTCATATTTAGAAAACAATTACCGATACATTATATCAATATGCATTTTTCATTTTCATTTTAATTAAAATAAAATAAATATCACTACAAGATATTTCGTATCCCTATAGGCACACGGGATTAAAACACGGGATTAAAACACGGGATTAAAACACGGGATTAAAACACGGGATTAAAACACGGGATTAAAACACGGGATTAA
>JAUJYS010001584.1:0-16932 GCA_033995665.1 Melogona broelemanni | reverse complement strand
AGAAGAATTACCCGTCTATAACATTTCCGATGTAAACCGTACGTCGACGTGTGTACGTACATAAATAGAGCCGATCTACCAGTATACACGGAGAATATATGGAATAAATAAATCTATAATAAAAAACACTGGACCGGTGTATGGCAGACTGCCATCCGGGTTCTCCCAGAGGAATACAACGGCTTCACCATTTCGTGAATCGGTTTTTTTGGCATTGGTGGCACCATAGAATTAACCCCAACCGATGGTGAATAAATGGTGATCATTGAGATTTGGGTCAATTGCAATCGTGGGAATTACCACATTTAAAAGTGATTATGGGCCACACTAAATTTCATGACGAGCTAGCAAATTCAGCTAGTTTGTTATTTTTATTTTGTTTTTATTTTTTAACGTATACCGCTACGGATTTGTAGCACCTGCGTAGTACCCTCATAGTATGCTTGTACAACAAAACGAATTGCACAACCAAACCAAGCGAAATGATTCAACAAATAATGCCTAGAAGAGTGACACTAAGCGGTGGTTCCCTAAAGTACGAACAGGCCTAGAAATTCGCGTTGGACGGTGAAACGTGAAGCCTAACTAAAAACCGATTCTAAAACAGTAACCCAGATTTTAAATTCAAAATTTCCAATATCGAGCAAACACTACTGGTCAAACGACCGTAATGATCTTTTGAAAAAGTGTAACTGTAAAGGCGAGTCCATACTTGTGTGAGAACTCCCGTATCGAAATGATACAAAGATCGGATCGGAGCTGTTCCCCCCAAAGAGTCGGTATTTCCCCCTTTCCGTCATAGGCCCCTCAAGGGGCTGCTTGCGGGTTCAAATTGCAAAACTTGTAAATTCCAATTCTACTAAGCGGGGTGTCCCGGGTTCGATTCCCGGCGCAGGTTTTCGTTTATTCGATTCTGTGGTACTGGAATGTGCCCCTCACACATTGCCACAGCAACACGAGGTGTACAATAACTTCTTGTAGTGCTATTCACTACAGTAAACAGGAATAATAATAAAAAATGACCTATCGGTCGATATATTGTGTATTTTTGTTCTTCTTTAACTGACGGATAAAAATTGTTTAACTATCACATTCTATTCAACAAATTTTCATATTTGGTTAAATATTTATTTTTGGCGTAGAATTGCCTTGCCTAATCCTTATGGCATAGAATCATCAATACACGTATAAATTCTATAAAAAAGATGATATCAAATAAACAGTCAAATAAATCTCATTTTCAATAGTAGAATTCGCGTTTATTTTTCAATATTATCAGTGAATGTGTGACTATTAGCAATAAAAATACAGATTAAAATATATTAATGTACAGGCGCCTTATTTATTTATTTTCATTCACCGATTTACTTTCATTAAGGTCGGCATTCTTTGAACGGAATTGACCGACAATAATTTAATATTTTGTACGGTTCTTCTAGCAAGGCCTTTGTTAATTTTATTTTCTCTTTTGTATTGCACAAAAATTACGAATAATTATTTTTTAATCGATCAGTTTCAGTGATATGTATTTGTGAACGTTTCGCTCGAGCCATTTTACTGTACACCAACTATATCGCCAGGGACGCTATTGTAGCTAATCGCCTAGTGATTTTGATACGTGTGGATAGGCAGTGGCGCCACCCTTATAGCCCAGCTAAACTACTGTATAGTAAAATAAATAGCTCCACTGTAGAAAAATCAGTTTGTATTCGGTAAAGCATTGAATGACGCTGGCGACAAGACAAATCCAAATTTAACCGACCTGATGACAAATGGTTCTGGCGTCTATCCTTTTAGATCGTTGACCACACGCGATCGTGAGGAGAGCAAGATGCATTCATCATTTAAGTAGTTCTTCCTCACCCCACCTCCTCCTTCACCTCCCACCACCCCCACGTGTAGGCGGGACGCTCGTGCCTGTGTATGTCTACGTGGGTAAGCAAGAAGCATAATAATTTATATTGAGAAGCGAAAAAACCACGGCGGCGTCTTAATGGCGGACAATACACGCATATACATGATGTATTCCGCGGCGCCCCCAGTTACCATTGTAAAGTCAAGCCCGGTGCACACTATCGCTCATCGTACATGTTTCGATTGAAACTCTTTTTTGAAGCGCTTATATTGCTTCCATTAACCATTATAGCCATTTGTGTTGTTGTGTTAATCACCGAATTGATGCAGAATATTTCAATCGCGTCGCTTGTTCCCTCTGACATTGACAGGAAATTTCCTGATTTAAATCTTATATCAATGTTGCAAGCTATGCTACGCAGCAGTAGTGACTGTAGCTAGCCGCCTCTCATAGTCCACACCTCAGTGCGGCTGATTTCCCTAAATTTGGGGTGATGACGCGATGTATATTATATGTACTTCCCTGTCAATAAATTCATTCATTCATTCTTATGCTTTTAATTATTAATTTGGCGAATTAATTCACAAAGATCATTAATTGTTTGCATTCAACACAAAATTTATTCCCAAGAATAACTTAAAATCAAGAATTGTTTATTCCAACAGCGCACATAAATTAATAAATTTAGAATTGTGAGACCACAAACTCCATCCGGAAATAACGTCCTCATTACTCAGCACATGACTAGCGGGCGTAGCTAAGCCTTTATTGAATTTGATCGTGAATGTTCCACCGTGAAAGCACCGCGTTTAACATATTGCGTTTCAATGAGAGGGTGCTAGCAAAAGCAATCTGTGCTTTCGCTAACTTAATCAAACAGACCGAACACAGCTCCATCTATACAGTGTGAGCCGAGCTTAACGATCCGGACATCTCCTTAGGCGATTGGAAAACAAAAACTTTTTTTCGCGAGGTGGGGGTGGAAAACGTTGTGGAGATTTAGTCAAGCGCCGGTTTCAGATTCTGTTTCGATCGGCGGAGTGGATTTATCGGCCCCGGGCCCATTGCATGCCGAAGTGAAATTTTCCACTTAGCCATCTACAGAGTACACGGGGAGAGGCCTCCCCCTCCATCTCCCTACCACCATCTTCCCACCAAAAATAGATCCTTGCTACGTATTAGTCTTTCGGAAACGAATTCGGCGTCCTGGGACTTGAGCCTCCGCAGTTGCTTTCGGTATAAAGCATCGATGTGAACGATACTAACAAATTGATTTCGGAAGAACGGGGGCTTTTTCGATCTCGGATCGCTAATTAATGGATCGAGTAATTGGGTAATTAATCGATCGGACCGAACAATCGATAAAAAGGAAATAAATTATTGGCTGGGCCGTAGTTCTGTTTTATTTTTATTTTATACTTGTTCGTTGGATAATTTCTAAAGTGTTCGACAGCGATGCAACCTGTTTAAACTAATTTTGCAATGCTAGAGCTTGTTTTATTATTTTATGCACGAACATATCTGAAATATTATACATGTAGCCAATTTATGCCTGCGCCGTAAGCTATAGATAACCTTAGCTTGTATTAATTTTGTTTAATTACATGGAATAACAAGAAATTTGTAGCATGACGTTTGGTTAGTAATTAATATTAAGCTCGGTTTGAAGTGAAGAGGCAAACTTCAATTTGTAATTCATAGAATCGTTAATAAATGATCTAGAACATTATTAAAAAAAATATATGCATATATTGCTCATTAAGGAATTTTCAAATAGTAATTTGAAACTACTATTTGAAAATTCTTAAATGAGCAATTTGCAAAATCTAATTTTTCTCTTACGGTAGTTACCTGGTTCATATTTAATGTCAATGTCTTATTAAAAAATATTCTGCTGTTATCAAGTTTTCTACAATTATCATGTATTCAACTAGTTTTTATAATTATCTAAATATTTTTTTTACTAATTTAGATTGATCAGGCGATAGATGAGCATACGAAATAGTTGCTAGATAGGTTCGTACGTCAGAATCAGTGATGAATCAAATTAAATAAACTATTAATTATTATACGAGTGTACTTATTACAGTGCTCTGTCGTATCATAATGCTACGTACCTAGCATTTATTGTCTGTTAACCTATTTTGTGCATCGTCGCGCTTTGCGTTTTTTGTTCTTGAAACAGTTACTGTTTACATAAACATGCAATTTTTCCCCGAGATGGAAATCAATATAGTAAGAAACGTCTGCAAGTAAGATATAAATTGTGACGAGGAGGTAGATCCAAATATTGTGAGATTGGGCTGTAGCAGTCCATGAATGTCGTTGGTCCCCTGCTGTTAGGTGGCGCAGTATGAGGGCGCAGCTCGCGTTTGATTAGAAAAGTGCGTATTGCTGGGAAGCTGTCAACCAGGGTGTGGAAGTTTCGTGAGTGGAAAAGATATTACCCGGAAAAGGCATGGCGCACCAGCGGGTTGCCTTATTGGTGGAGGTTTTTTTTCTGGTGACATTTAAAGTTTGCACGATCGCTGGAAACAAACACGTTCACGTATGGAAAGTTCGTTCAGGATTTCCAGAGGGCAAAAAAATTGGCCATATGTATGCTAATAGGTGAGAGTTTCTTACGTCTAGGATCTCAACGAGATAATACCTATTTTAGTTCAAAGGAATGGAAACACGTTCAGGAACAGCGCCGAAAGAATTCGCCAGATTGTTAGTCCTTCTTTTCGGCGCTGTTTCGGAATATGTGTCACATTTGGCAAAATGTGTAAGACAACACGGTAAGCGAATTTGTGACATTTTTTTATTTGCGAGTATTATGTGAGGATTTACCTGGCCTGTTGTCTAGAGCACTGCACTTGTCTCCAACCAGCTCTAAATCCTAAAAGCGCTGATGAAATAAGCAATTGGAGCTTGGACGATAGTAATAAAATGAACGAGAAAAAAATAGCAGAATACAGAGGTACAGAGGTAGCAGAATACAGAGGTGGTTTGCCATTGCCTTCCCCCGCGCAGTACCACGAGCCAATCCAGTGATTGGCTGCACTGGGAATCGAACCCAGATACGCATATTGGTGAGCGAGCACGTTTACTTCTCGGCCAGATCGGATACAACTGTTTTCAATTTAGACATATCATTCTCAATATACCTGTATAGCACCATGTTCCATTGTAGTACTTAAATTCTTAAAGTTCTTCTAGAAAGGGCCGATAAAAAAACGTTGACAAGCTGCATGATTGCGTTAGACTATTACTAATATTTTTTTGCTCGTCAAAGGACTTTAGTGTACAGTGGCGCCGTCTGGTGTCGCTGCGGACCGGCAAAGTCGACGGCTGGAGTCGAAGCGCCGTTTGCCGGGCCTTGTCGCCTGTCACCGATAATAACCAGACGGTGCCAAATAGGAACACGGCCCCGGGAAGTAATATTGTAGTTATAAATATTAAATGACTAAATGAGCGCACAATTCATCCGCGCTCGGAAGGAAAAGCTCGCTCGTTCGAAACGAAAGAAGGAAATCGATTTTTTTTCTGCTCTCCACCATTCTCCGGCCCAGCAATAATAATAATAATAACGAAAGAGGGTGGGGGTTGGGGAAAACGAGAGAGCTTGAGCAGTGGCTACCAGTAACTCGAAATATAATAAATATTTCGTCAATCGTTAATGAGATTGATTTTTTTTTTCTGCCGTTGTCCTATCATCCTATAGTTGTCCTGAGTCGAAGTAGTTTTTGTCTTCAAGTCTATCTGCTCTTTTTTTACTTTTAGCGATTCTATTTGTTATTTTGGATTTTTCTGTTTGTGAACGAATTCAAATGTCTTTGGCGTTCACCTGTTCTGTACGTTTACCTGTTTAGTACATTGTTGGAATGGAGGGAGGAATGGTGGAAAAGGAATACCTCTTAAGATACCGTCATCAAAAGAAGAAGAAAATCGTTAGAAATATTCCACCTTTTTTGTTTTTGTTTTTCGAGAATGTGCACTTCACAATGTGGGCGCGTTTGCCGTTCTTGAAATTCCAGTTTTCTAACAATCGCAAGCAAACCACGTGGTTAATCAAATTTTGAAAAATGCAGAGATATTTTTTTGAATTTGCACAGTAGTTGGTGAATCTGTTTCAACGAATACTACTTGTATTATAACTAAACTGATTATTTAACAAATAGAGAGTTTCCTAAGGATACAAATGTATTTTGTCGATCCATTTTCTTTATACGAGTACAAAATGCTGATTTTCGAATTCCATTTCTTGATTCAATTTTCAAAAATGTCGTATATTTGCGTCCTTAAAAATCGAGAAGAAATGAGGCTAGCAATGTTTGAAGACATTGGTAAACTTGTTCGTAAAATGCACTGTAGTTTTATTCGGGTGGAGACCGACGTTATCGCGTACTAAAGAATTGACACCCCGGTGTCTTGCAATCGCTCGGCTATTTATAGCTGATCCCGTCAGAAGTTCTGAACGGTCGAATGCGCTGCATGGGAAGCGTCGATGTCTTATCAAACAAGAGTGTTTCGCTGAATTTCAAATTTGTTGTTTTTGTTACGGCCCGCTCTGTTTTGCCGGCGGTGGAAATGTGGTGGTAGTACCCGCCGTGTGAAAGTTTTATTGACAGAAAAGATGTTTTCTTTTTTTTTTTCCTCGTATGAAAGAAAGATGACCGTTGCACGCGGAACATCACTCAATGGACGGAATTCCGACAGGGAGTTGCGCAACAATGACGCGAGGACTATGGGATCCGCGTTACATTTACGAAACATGAAGTCGCCCAGTCCGAATAATTTTTTCGGACGCGTTTCCTGTTCGATATCCGCGCCCAACTGGTGTTGTTCGAGCGCCATCTGGCGAACAACCCTGTAAATATTTATTTTTCAAACAGAGATAACTGCAAGCAGCTCATCAATTGTCTGATAAAGGTGTCGTATCAAAATAAATATTAGTAAGCATCTTATGGAGAAGGTCATTCCCAAATACAGTGTTTTTTTCTGAATTAATAGAGCTTGAAAATACTTGGAAAAGATACTTGAAGAAATGCGGTTTTCAAATCTATGTTAACAAGATGGTAGAATTCGTCCAACCGAAGTAGGAAACAATTTTTGCGCATTCTAATACTAAATTAACCAACTTTCACGTATCTTTAATACATGAAAAGGCCTACCGTTCCTAACTAGAATGTCTGTGACAGCCTTACCCGGATCGTCGACTCGATCTAACGGTGGTATGATGTTTTTTTTTCGTGTGGCCAGCGTGCCAAGAAAAAAAAAGTATTAACGAAAAGGACAAAAGCCAGGATTAAGAAAAAAAAAGGACAAAAGCTCCGAATAATCTTTTTCGAGAGTGTCGCCAAAACGACCATCCACACAACCACCTAAAACCTTTTTAATGTCCACGAACGTACTGTATCCATCCCGTACGTATCCATTCCGTAGAGCTTAAGTTTCGCGTAAACATTACGGACGAATCTGTACGAGCCCTCTTGCCGCAATTGACACCGTTAAAAGTCCGCCCTTTTTTGTGACTCCACGTTTCGCAACCGCATTAATATGACTGTTGTCTCACCGTATTTTTTATATTCTCCTTCACTGCTATAACGGAACGGGCCAGGTGATTTTGCGCATGCGCGTGCTCGGAGTCGTATATACAGTATATTCCGGATGGCTGGAGATAATTACTACAATAAGTTTATTAGCTAATGACATATTCGCCGTTTCCGGTAGCCGGCACCATTAGAGCAGTGACGGGGGAGCAAACCTCTATGACGTCGTGGCAGCGTTACCACGCAGGGGGGTTTTCACCTCGTCTGTAAATTAAATTGGCTCGACTCGCGTTTACCGCATCAACGCGTTTCGGGCGGCTTCTACAGGGGTTGGACAAAATAATGGAAACCGTTCTGTAAGGTACGCAAACAGAGCTGTTTCCATTATTTTGGCCAACCTCTGTATATGTTTATGGGCTACTATCCAATGTCGACCGTAAAATGAGACTCGTTGGCGCGTGGGCTGCTTCCATGTTGAACCACACACGCCAACGTATATCTATTTGTGTATTTCGTTTTGGGCGAATTGATATGCGCTATCGATCAACGTGTGTTTAGCCCGCGTCGTTAATTATGAGAGTGGTTTAAAATGTTTGCACAAGGTGCCTGGTAAACAATTTTATTGCTAGTGTGTTAACTGTTTGTTCTGTCGTGACAGGTTTAGTTTTTGATGAAAAAAATAGCACGCAACATCAGATAGTTCATACCGGAGCGAGGCAAATGGGATTGGTGGGTTCTGTGCGATTTTTGAGACTACTTTAGGCGTAAATGAAATCGTTCGTACGTATTGGACGTACAGGTGGCTTATTGGTCAGCGTGTTCGCCTACTCTGCCTGAGACGCCGGGTTTAATTCCCGGCGGTGACCTCCGCCAGTTTTTGACAATGCTAATTGTTAGTGCTAATGGTATTGCACGCGAAATTACACATTTCAAAATTTTAGTTATTCAGAAGCATTTTATATCAAAAACGTAATATGGTTGTCGATTATATTTTTGGACAATCGTCCATTATGGCCTCCAAATGCTCCTATCGATGCATTGACATTTGGCGAACTGTGCGCCTCTGATGGTGCAATTTCAACCGGTTGTCTTCTACCCGATAAACGCCACCTAATATCAAAGTTCACAACCGATAGCCTTGCTTTAAAACAGTACGAGGCTCGAAATAGGCATTTCCAATCATCAGAATGTATATCTGTAAATTTGTGTTTTCGGCGAGTGAATATACCGAGCTCATAAATGATGAATATGGAAAGTCTCTCAAACACTTAAGGCAGACGGTGTTATTCTATACGGTGCGAGAACATATTGAATTTCAATGTCGGTCGCCGCTCAGCCAAAGGAAAAATCAATGACGTCGGGTGAATGGGAAACCAGTTTGGAAATTGTATTTGTTTGTGAAAATAAAAGAGATTCGGTTTTCACTATTCCGTCCGCGCCGTCTTGGGCAAAGACGTGTACTGTACGAAACCAGACTGCCAACACGTTCGGTATTTGGTAACTAAGAACTGCATGCTATTTCACCTCTTTCACTGTAACAGTTTATCGAGCTGATATTTTTTGCAGCCTCGACTGAGGCCTTTATTGGCTAATCTGAAACTACAGTGATATGGCAATACTTTTGCACCTTGATCTTCCGTGACTCAGTAAGTTATCGGACTGACTTGTGGTGCGATGGACATGGGTTCGAATCTCCTCGTGGGCTCTTGTTTATTCGATTGTTGGGATACAGGCCAATATTTCCCCCTGAACAGTAACCAGGTACCAGGTTTCGAATCTCGTCGTGGGCTTTCGTTTATCCGATTGTTGAAACACGGGCCAATATTTTCCTCCGAAGAGTGAACATTTTAATGATGAATAGTAGACAAAAGAAATGTGGTCAATTTCGTTCTACCCCTACATATTTGTGATCACTCATGGATTTCTATAGTCGTACCACGCGCGGGCACCGACGACATGGAGCCACCAAAAATCGTGGATCCAATTCGTCCAAGAGTGTCGCTATTCCCGGGCGAACCTAATGCGTGGCCCCCATCGTGACCTTATTCGCGTTCTGTCGAATGTGTCCCCGGCCCCAGTCTCACAATTTCTACCTCTCTCACAGTATTGTCGTCTTACAGAATGCAGAATCAGATTCGCTTTGAGACTTCCATCTCCTGAGTGCTTGCATCGGGGACCGCTGGTAAGATGGCGCAGCTGCTTCCGAACCTTTGGCGAGACTATTTTAGAGGGGCGAAATTTGACGATTTGTCGGACTTTGTAAGGACGAGCTAATTTTAACTGAATTTGTAGGAGAAAATCGAAAGTTCGACGAAACCAAAATGACATAGATGAACAAGATTGCATTATTTTCATTTACAAAATGTTGAAGGTACTTTTTAAGTACAAACATGGTTCTTACAGTTCGTTTGAGTTCGAAGATGTTCATTCAGTTACAGTTCGCGGCTATTTTGAGTGTTTAACACCTTTACAGTTCATGAAAAAATTATTTCCCATGAATTGATACGGTAGTTAACGCCGTGGAAGGAAAATGTTTCCAAATAATAAAATGATTACGTTTTGAACTTCGAATTGACTTGCAAACTTGTTCAACTACATGGTTCTAGTTCGTCGTCTTATTTGAATGTGGAATGAATTGTGGCGAAAAAACATTGTCAGCTATATTCTTCGGTGATATCAATTAAGAATTATGTAAAAAAAAATATGAAAAAACTAAGTTGAACGATTTTTAAAACCATACAAAACATAGTCGCTTTGCAGCCGCATAGTTTAGAAATCACCGGGATGAAGAGGCAGCGAAATTCGTAGAAAGGCGGGGGCGGGCGAGTCTCTTTCCACTTTTTATTTCAATATGGAGTCGAGTGGTACGTGTGTGTTTTTTGTCGTTGGGCAGGTTTCGATCTCTATCTATTCATTTGCCGCCGTAAAAAATGGAACGACTTCACGCTGAGCATTTTAATGCGAGCGCGCGCGACTTGCCTCGGCGCGTCTCTGGTGGGCGCTCTCCACCGTGTCCCCACTCCATCCTACAAATCATCTCCTCTCTCGCTCTCTCTATTCTCTATTCGCCCTATTTCGCTTCTCAGCGCTCCCCTCCAGCTCCTCCATCCCCTCTCCCCGGTTGCCGACCGCCATCTTGACGGGCCTTCTATCCCTACATGCCGTATTGGTTCCGTATTTCCTCTCTGCCAAACGCGATTCGCCCTACCGGTTGCGATGGCTAGGTCAGGTGGGATGAGTTGTTGCCTATCGGTTGCAATAAATCGGGTGGCTTTGGACTATGGCGCGGAAGGCAAAAGGACGGGTTGCTGCAGCCGTTGTTTGACAGCGTCGAATCTTGCAGGAAGGGATTCCAAAATTTACCTTCTGTTGTTCCATTTTCCGGTCATAGCCCACACGAAATTAACTAAATGAAACCAATATAATATATATAATTGTTCATCCAGAACAGCGCTAGATTAAAAACAAACAGAAGCAAGCATCGAACTCCAGATAAAAATGGTAAAGCCAATATACAAGGTACATAAACCTGGAGAACGACAAATACATATCCGTGCCTGACGCAATTTTTATGCGTCATCGTGTCGCTTAGGCGATATGTGAAGACGCACGAGTTATATTTATTAATTTAATTCTTATTTTAAATTAATTAATTTAATTATTAAATTATTATTTATTAATTAATTGAATTATTAAATTAATTCCGGCGCTAACTGGGGCGGTCACACGTTACACAAAGTATTTACAAAAGTTGTAAGCATCAATATAATACTGATCAATTGGCACAACGTGGAAATAGGTTCATTCCAGATGTCATACTTCGTTTTTCCCAGATATCCTGCGACAACAATTAAACAAGGGTACAATCCATGTGACATGAAATGCTATAAACATGGGCAATTAAAAATTATTTAACTAGAAATGAATGACTTGATTTTGCGAAATCACCCGCCGTCATCATCCATAAGAATTTGAAGCTCACGAAAAATAAAATTTCGATCTTGCATTGATAATTATTGATTCGATCAGGTAGTCTCGGTAGATGATCGTTCCTCACCACTATCGATAGTATTTTTATGACTGACGCCAATGTGTACCGTGGCAAACTGGGAAGTTCTGGTAGAGGAACCGCGCTGTCCTGCCCAATTGCTGTCAAACGGCGACGTTCACCAAGAAGACGAAGTAATGCACGGCCCGTCGGGCGCGTTCGCCAAATTACCCCCGGACGGATTTTCTGTCCGAATAAACCACGCCGATGCACATTCGTAATTTTTAAGTCGTTTCCGCCAACAACGTTCATACGGCGTTAAAGCCGCATTCTCCGCCCACCACTGCCCAGTTCGCCTGTGTGTGTGTGGGTAGGGGGGAGGTGTTAAGGGAGGTGGGGCCTGGATCAGTGATAGTGGGGGGCGTTTTCAATTCGAGACGCGTTTCCGAAAAATCCCCCCGGGGACACATGTTTCCGTTTATCAGGACTGCTTCACGCCATCGACATTCGGGCGTGACGCCCGTCGACGAGCTCCGTAAAACTCTCTCGCCTTTCACTATCTGTCCTCTGCCCGATTGCCCCGGGTCGCGCTTTGCCACCGGCCGCTTTTAACAAAGACGAACTCCTCACCGCAAATAGGATTTTTAAAAAATCTCAAAATCCTATAAGCTACTAACCATAGCATAGGAAACCGTGCTAACTAAATGGATAAAGTTTGGAATTTTTGGATCAGAGAAATTCAAACACACGCGTTCCTTTGGAATGAAAGTTTAAAAAAAAAAAGTTGTATGGTCATCGTAGCCCAGTTGATTGAACAACAGTCTGGCGCTCGGCGGTCTTGGGTTCGATCCCGAGGGAGTGAAAATGTCAGCTTATTTCGTTAACATTGGTCGTAAATCAGCTAAAAAAAATAGTATGATAAATCTTATAGCTAATTTTATAAACTGATCTAAATTATATAGACCCTTTGAAATGAAACAAATAGCTGCAGGTAAAATATTATTGTTTTACAATTTCTTTTGTTGAACTTTGAGCTCCTCTGAGGTTTCATTGCAAATATGGGAACTGCTTTTCTATCTTGGTAGTTGTGCCACCTGCCATAAGGGGCACTGACAGTCAAATGTTGTTTTTTGGCTGTGGACAAGTCTGCCTTTGTTTTGCCACAGTGCTATTTTTGACTCTTGTTTTGTTAATTCTGTTATTTTGCAACTGATTTTATTGCTATTCACTTGAAGAAATATTGTATTTATTCATCAACCATCTGTGTAAGTCTGTCTTTAGTTGTTGCTAATTCGTTTCCTGAATAGTTGAAACCTATATTTGAACGCTGAAGCCTACATTTCAAGAACCAGTTTCAACGCAAATACGCCATGTTCTTCAGCTTGAACCATGTTTCTTTGTGAGGTGATTTTGATACTAACGATGTTGTTTCTTTTTTATTTATAGGTAAGTGACGTATTTCCTATTCTACTGGTACAGCGACTAGCTGGTAAGTGTGATTTTAGGTTAGTTCCATTACCTGGGTATTTTTTTTTTCGTTGAACTCGGGTGTCTAAATTGTCAATTAGACGGGGCGTCATTCATTTTGAATTTTCTCGCGAAGCTTTCACGCGTTAGACCCTTTTGCAAATTGCGGGCTTTTAAGAAAGTCTAGCCACCGTCGCAAAAAAGAGTGGGGAATTTTTCCCACCCAAGAGACGACTTTGTCTAGGGGGTTTTCGCCAGCCGCTCTTTGTGAAAGAGGAGAAAGTCGCGACTCGGTCCCGCCATTCAAAAACCGTGGGCAATGAAAATTACATGGCGGAGAGCCCGATGTTTATTGTTAATGGGAATGGCTGGTAGGGGGGACCCCATGAAAGGAGTTAGTTGGTCGGCAGCGCCGCCTATAGCCAAAGAGCAGATAACTTTTCTAACCTTTTATACAAGATTAATGGTCGTCTCTGTCGTGTGCCGCGCTGTAAGGCTGTTAGGTCCACTACACTGTAACTCAAGGCGACTTCAATTAAGCCGTCTGTGAGGTGCTTTATCTTTGCCACAGTGTTCAAAATCATTCTATGAGGTTTGTTTATGACAGTATTTGACGCTTGGTTTGCAGTTGTATTTCTATTGATTTCTACCTGCATTTATTATTTATGGATAATGCTTTACAAACTGTTATACTCGTATACTTGTTATATACTTGTTATACTCGTAATTATTGGAAAAAAATGCGTTTAGCTCCTGGCTACCTAACTTGTATAGTTGAAGTCAGGAGCTGAAAGCGTTGCTGTTTAACGACAGTGTCTTTGGCAGCAATTTGAATAAAAAAAAAATTAAAATTATAAGTCCTGTACAGTACTTAGGTGGTACAGGCTCCCTGGTGAATTCAAATTGCTTGAGGTACAGCTTAAATGAATTTACAGTGAAGTTGAGCTGCAGATTACATAAAGATAAATTTCTTATTTTTATACTTCATATTCCGCATCCATTACCAATTCATTAAATATTTGAATACGTGAAACAAACTATTCTTAATACAATTATTTTAACAATTGAGCATCAATTAAAAAATAAAATTATCCAATGTGATGTCTTAGTCCAACTCGGCATGCATTAACTATAGGATATTATTTATTTTTAAATAATATGATCTGCGCAAAATAAATTGTTAAAAAATAAATACTTAAATTTCTGATATAAGCAACTATATCAATATATTTCAATAATTGCTCATTTATTAAAAATTGAAAGTGTTAATAATCTGTAATAAAATTTGAAAGCATTATTGATGAAGATAAAGAATGGTATACATGTACTCAAGTATATGTCTTATTATTTGTACGTATAACTAGATTTCCCTATTTCTCCGCCCCTTCAGTTTCACTGATCCAAGTACCAAACAGTCTTAAAATGAATTCAAGACTCAAGATTGAATTTAAAATTGAAACTCTCTCGGATATTCTGTGTACGACCCTACAAAGTTCAGTTTCCTCGTGTTATACTCGAGTAGTCAGACACGTGTAAAATGGGAGGTAGGGGTGGGTGGGAACTACCATTTTATAAATGTCGTCGCCCAATGAAAAAGTTGTACGAACTGTGACGCATCGGGCTCGCGCTCAATCGTTTTCTCTTTCTCGAACGGCAACCCTGTCAGGCGAACCAAATTGCTGAATCGACCCATCTAGGCGCGAGGTGGTTTTGATAGGGAGAGACGTGACAAAAGAGACTGTCAAGTTTCTAAGACGCGTAAGTGAACTAATTACTGCGACAGTCGAGTTTTTAATCAGGGATCTTCATTGTGAATCCAGGTTTTTTGTTTCTTCTGTTCTTTATTATTTGTGTGTGGGAGGATTGTCTTGCGATAGTTGTGCACCTTCAAATGTTACTATCCTATACCGTCGACGTCCTAGACGTTGCTAGAAAATTATCTTAATTTTAAGTTACCTTTCCCTTTCAATACTTTGAGACAATACTGTACGAGATAATCAAAGAGCAATGCAATTATGGGGGAAAAAAGTCTTCCGGGAACAGCTCAGAAATAAAAGACGAACAGTCGCAAAACTCTCGTAATAAATTACAATTACTGTAATCAGTGTTTGCGATGCAGTTCACAATTGCGAATGAATAAACGTTTAACTTTCGTCAATGCCCTACAATTTAAATAAAATTACGACAAATGTTTAAAAATCACACCCATCGCCCACTAAAACGAATCATTTGCAAGGTTATGAATGATTTTGTAATATTTATTATTATTTCGGAGCTATTTCCTTAACGCTTTTATCCTTACCTGTTTCAATTTTATACATCCTTTCTCGTGGGCGTCCTAGACGTACTCACTGCTGTTATGCAATTGGCAATATGTTTAACAATCATATGACTTAAAATTTGAAGTTATGTGTCAGAAATACAGTAGCGGTGATACAGCTACAGTATCATACGCTCTTACAACTTGAAACGTGTGACTTTACTTTTCAGCGAAAATAGTTTCCTGGAAACAAGATGCTGCTTTTTTTGTAGCTTGGCAAATATGGCTGATGACAGATTAGAAGCATGACTGGCATGATCGCGCGTATTTATTAAATTTATGCGTTTATTATTTTCTTGTGCAATTCTGCTATTGCTCTCCGCTTCTTAATTAATGTCGGGGGCGCCCTAATTAAAGCGGGTACAGCTTCATTATAGCTATCCCTCTCACCACCACCACCACCAACACCACCTACATCACCACTCGCCCCGGGTTGTTTTCTATAATGATGGTTGCATCTGCATACACGACACGTATATAAAGCCTAATTAATGTCGTCGCATCGAGCGACCCGCGCAACATTTCCGATTTCCATTTTGATTAGTTGTCTTTTTAACGTCGTTACTGACGTCACGTCGTTACTGGGCGAATTGAACCTGGGGTGGGGGGGGGAGGATTCTGTCGCTCATTGAATCCGGGCGCACATTCGGACAAACGCAATATTTTTATTAATTTATTATTGATTGACACTTAAACATACCCGAGGACAGGCATTACTTTGCCAGGTTTCATTCCAATATTAATACTTTCACGACGTCACAGCGTGGCCTTTGCGTCTGACATTTCAGCTGCGCGTTCAGAATTTTGTGCACAGAAAATGGCGGAAACTTATTTTATTACATAGGATGATCTTCATCACTGAAGTGAATATCAGATTGTATTCTGTACCCCTAATCGTTTGAGTAATTGGGGAGGGCACAATTTCACCAGTACCTGGGGATCGAATAACAAGACTGAGCCGGAAATCGAACCTGGAACCGGGATTCCTATATTGAGCTTAAGCGGCTTCCTTCGGAACGCAAGTACATTCGTGGGACATGTGTCTTCACGTTTTCATGTACATTTGATTTTTTAGACGTTCTCGGAACCTCAATAACGATATTGAAAATTGATTATCAATTTACCTAGTTACATAGCACACATGTGATGCTATATTCTGCGCCCCTCTCGCCATCTGCTGCATGATTAAACCTCTTGTCCATCAGCCAGTCGTTTGTATGCGTTGACAAAATGGGATAGGATAACCGAATTGTTCTGCTCGGGCGCTGCTGACATAGGCACCGGGGCGGCGGTGATCCCGAATATGTCCACGAAAAACGTTTCCGATCGTTTTGAGGAGATCCCGAAAACGAGTCCGTGCGTAAACGAACTGTTAACGAGAACTGGCCTAATTAAAACGAAAGCCTCTTTTCAATCGACGACCTCAGTCTGGCTTCGGCCGTCGCCAGCAGGCCGCGTAAAGCGCTCGTTTTCCACATTCGTTATAGCGGCGGAGTATTTCCGATCGTGATTGAAAAGCGCCGAACCTCGTTTATGGCTCGGTCGGCACAGATCGTTTAAATGTGCCAGAGACCCGCTTTTGCATTTTTGCGTACTTTTGTCAATTGTTAGTGTCTCCCTACCTACACACTTTCCTACCTTTCATCACCTGCTTGTACTCCCATACAACAACCCAATCACTTCTCATGCTATCCTTCTGTCTATCTCTTTCACTTCTTTGTCCCAAGCCTCACTTTCACACATGCATTGTTGATCTCAATCAACACTT
>JAUJYS010001583.1:0-16932 GCA_033995665.1 Melogona broelemanni | reverse complement strand
ATACTTGGTGATGCGGTGTGTGGCAGTGGCTACCTCCATCACGTTGTCCATCACCTCTCCATTGGCCACTAGCCGCTGAATGGCACCATCCAGTCCCGTCTGGATGCCGGCATCAGCATTCAGCAGCTGGATGGATTTGAAGCCGCCCAAATAGAGTGGCTGCTCCACATTCAGCTCAGTTAAAGGTACCTGCATAGGGTGAACACAAACATTTACTGAAATTTCTGAATTAAAGTAACTTTCCAAACTACGAGAATGTTATAATCTTACTTGAATTATTTATCTCAATATATTTTCAAATAATATTTAAAATGCTGCCATATATCGATAAAATCGTTTTAAAACATTTTCAAGAAAGTAGGAATGTAATGCAAGCCAGTTAAAAATAATAAATTCACAATAAATATATTAGTAATATTAGTAATACAAAGTTAATTGGAAAGTGAATTTCGCATTTCGCATTTCATAAGTAAAATAATGATTCTGTCAACCGCAAATAAAAATAAACTTGCCCCTGATTCGCCTTCCGCCATTGGCCCATTATTTATCTGCATGGTTCCTTTCCGATTAAATCGTGTCAGTTTAACCGAGTGCCATTCGTCCAACGTGATCGGTTCGTCACTCCTAGAAAAATTGAAAACATCCATTAGACCATCACAAAATTGCAATTCAGAAAATAGTCGAAACTTTTTAATAATTTCCCAAATAAAACGAAATACAAAAAAGACATATCAAGCTAATTAAAAAAAGCATTAATTTCGATAAATTTACGATAGAACAAGAACTCACGTGACGTTGGCTGGTCCGCTGCCCAAGTCGAACCGGAATTGCAAATGCCCGTTCACCAAATTGAGCGATATGTAATCGCCTTTGCCAGCGGCTGTCTGACTGCTGTACACCACCAGGCCGTCAAGTGCTCGACTTAAAAACCAAACCTCTAGCGACAGACTTTGGCCCACGTTGGTCAGTGACGGCAATTCCACATAGGATGTTCCGTCAAAATTGGGGATTAGCACTTCGTGCATTTCGGCTTTCACTGGCAAAAAATAAAACAACCCACCAATATTAATATGTACTGGAACAAAAAAACTGTTTGGTTCCTTAAAAAAACTATGTATTAAATTACCAGATTTCAATAATCAATATTCTGATATTGATAAATAACGTCTTGATAAGTTTCTAGAAAATCTTCAAAATTTATAATTTTCGCCATTTTTAAAACTGCCCGAAGCGTAAATTATTCGTTGTGTATTAGTCGATCCCGCGTGCAAAGGTACAAAGTTCGAAGGCACTAGGATCTTGATTTTTGTCTCACAAAATCGATCATACACTTACGCTCTTCACATCGATCTCCCTTTCTTCCGGGTGGACACATGCAAACGTGACCCGTGGCCGTCGGAAGTAGAGCACAGGTGGCGCCATGAGCACAGGGATTGGGGCTGCATGGGTTAACGGGCATGTCGCACACTTTACCTGAAATATTTAATAAATTTGATAATCATTCATTCTTCAAAAAAAAAAAAAATACTAAGAGTCAAATATCAATTCGTACAGGGGAAATATCTAAGAAAATATCATTCAATTGTTATAATTCGTCGATATCCATACCAGTAAAACCCTGCGGGCACATGCACTTGAACAGTTCTTTGCTGGTTGCCATACAGTTCGCCCCATTCTGACACGGCATGCTGACGCATGGATTTTCGCCGCATTCACCTGCAGAAGAACAAACGATTGAATGATAAATGCGTGAATTAAAAAAATATATATAAAGGTATTGTCATATTGCCAGTTTACTAAAATTATCGGGTTTTATCTTACCAACTTCGATGCTCTTAAGTATATCTTTGGTGCCCGGATACTTCAAGTTGATATCTTTTCGCCCCACCTTCAACTTTCGAATGCATCCCACTAAACCGATGCTGACGCCGATGTTTTCGAAAATACTAAAAAAATTATTTAATTTTATTTGAAAAACATTATAGATAATTAAATTTGATTATTATTCTTGAAATTAGGCAACCGCACATTACAATGCAACTTACAGGCTGCTATCTCCGGGCACGAATCCAACGTAGAGGTTCTGTTTCAGATCCAGCGATTTGAGCATGCCCTGTGAGCGACCCGCCACGTCCTCCTGCGTATCCAATCGCAGCATTCCGTCGCGATGGAAGCGCTTGGCCACCACACGGTGGTATTTCTTCATGCGGACCTTGTGCAGACTGCGGATGATGACTGGACCGCTGCCGAGGTTGTATCTGAAAATGATAAAACGATTACGTGTAATTAAAATATACCGTGTAAATTTTTTTCTTTTTAATTTAGGAATTACTAAACGGAATTAACTAAACTAAATTACTAAACTAGGAATTAAAAAATATACAATTATTAAATAAATCATATTTTTTGACGCATTTAGAAGAGTCGACAGAAAATCAGGAAGTTAAAAATATCGAAGAGTGAAAATCAAAAGAGGTTAAAATGGTTACAAACCGGAACTCGACAAATCCGTTCTTTATGGCCAGGGAGATAAAGTCTCCTTGACCATCAGCCTTCTGTCCGTTGTACAATAAGATACCATCGTTGGCGTAAGTTCGGAATTCGATGTCCAGCATCACCTGACTATAAGCTCTCATCTTCTTGAGCTCCAAGTAGGACTTGCCGGAAAAGGCAGGCACATCGTATGTGGGCACTGGTTTGAGAAGTACAATCAAATATTTATAGTTGCCATTCAACCAATTTTAAGATATCTAAGTGACTCAGATGAAAAATGAATGAGAAAAACAAGTGTCATCACTCTATTTTACCGTCTTCGCAGAATTGTCCTTTGATTCCAGGTGGACAGATGCACCGGTAACTGCTTCGACCCTCCGGATGACAGATGCCACCGTTCAGACACGGGTGGGATGCGCATGCCGTAGTGGGCGTTTCCGGTATAGCCTTAGACGGGATAGTTTGTGCTGTGCAACAACAAATACAGGACATGAGTTTTAATTATGGTTAAGGTAGATTGGCAGCGCCACCAATCAGGATATGAGAGCAGTTATAACTTACCGAAGCAGTGATGTCTATCGGGACTGGCATAATGTCCGTCCCGGCAGTCGCACCATCCGTCTCGGCACCGGGTGAAGGGCACCGTACACTCCTTGTCACGGAAACAGATGTCCCCTACGATACCTGAATACAAAAAAATTATAACCATATTTTGTTTTGAAGTAGTAATATTAATGATGCTTTTGGAGGTGCGATTCATCATTTCAAAATTGTCATTACTGCATTTTACACGCTTGAACTGCTTTTTAATTTTATGGGGGGGGGGTCTACCTCCCCGTCCCCACCCCTAAGAAATCGAACCTTGATTGACCAAAAAAATTTGATACCTTTGACGAGAGGTGCCGCGCTGGTGGGTTTGGTGCTGATTAGGTTTTCCGGAATGTTGTTGTGAATCAGATGACGCGTCGACTTGGACAGACTGTTGTATTCTGCGAGGTCGGTGGTACGTCGGATGGTCGAGCGGCGGAACGGAGGCTCGGTGGTATCGGTCGCTGGGTCTGAAAAGCATTAAGATTGATGAGTAAGTACAAAGTTCATATTGAGGCTAAATGTTTACCACCTCATTCAAATATTTCATAATTAAAGGTGTCACACAATTTGGACGCTTTCCTTGCCAATTTTTCGTTTGAGTACTATCACGTCATTAAAGGATTATCATTAAAATATTTTAAGTAAAATAAATTTAAGTTTGTTGATTCAAAATTGCTACAAATATTGGATAAAAAAATGTCACTCACCGGAGCAGGGACCGAGTGCTCGCACAACAATGTCCTTTTGATAGCGACACGCGAACAAGCGTAGCTGACATTCGGACCCGTATGTCTGGGCGTCTGAACCGCACACGGCACTCTGCGATGGCTCCACGCAACGGGCGTCACAGATGCACTCGGCGTGGCCGTCGTGAGCCTCGCACTTGGCTCCAAAGAAGCAGCGAAGCTCCTCGCAATTACGTGGCACCGGGGTGGACAAATCGCCTACCAGTGACAATCAATTCGTATTAGCATTAAACCAGGAAAAAGCAAAACTGAAAATCGCGAGAAAATTTTACACATTCAAACGTTAATAAGCCAGCTACTAACCGTCAGCGCAGCCGTTGGGACCCAGCTTTTGGCTCTCTTGGCAGTCGTGACATTTCATTCCCGTGACGCCCGGCTTGCAAACGCATCGTCCGGTCATCTGCTCGCAATCGTCTCGGACACTGCCGAACGTGGAGCAACCACACGCTGAACGAAATAAAATGTAATATTGGCAATGACTTTATTTTTCAATCGCGTAACACAAATCTGAATTTTTTTTATTATTTTTCTTTATCACAATTTGTAGAACGGCACCACAAATTTCATGTCACTTACGGATGCAACCGCTATTGCCTTCGGATATTTTCGGCAGACCCCAAAATCCGGGTTCGCATCGATCGCAGCGTAGTCCACCAACACCGGGTTTGCACGAGCATTGCCTGGTCACCGGATCGCAAGTTTCTCCATGAGAACCGAGCTTATTGCACTTGCATATGCCTATGGAAAATGAACGGGACGTTTTGCTCAATGTTTAAGATGATCTGAACAATTTTAAAGATCTTAATTTTTTCTAACCAGTGTATGCAGTCTAATAAATATAGTTTATAATAATTCGTATTCAAAACTATTCTGAATATCAAAAATTAGAAAAGTAAAGAAATGTTGAGGATTTAGTATCTTACCAGGACATCCAGCATGACCAAGACCAAGCGCTGACGTTTTTCCGTCAGGACAGCAGCCGTACTGCGCCTGGCTGCAGCTCTTTATGACTACTTCGAAATCGTCTACAAGAAATATTATTAATACTATTAATGGTATTATGACTCAACCAAGATGAGGTAAGACTTATTTCTAGTGATGTTCTTTGATTTACCATTTCTGCAGCATTTGGCGTAAGCACCGTGGGGCGAGCGGTCGCAGTGGCTCTTTGCCGGACACTCTTCTTTTCGAGCACCGTCGCCACAAAAATAGTCGCGGCCGGTTGCCGGATTGATCATGGGTGTCTCACCGTCGCAAGGCAATGAGGGGAAACCTACAAATCCAAGCGTCCGAAGAATCACAAATTTTAGAACAACCCGCAAAATTTACAATGAAGAAAAAAAAATGCATGACATACATACATAGAAGTAGAAATATTAAAACTTCCATTAAAAAATGCTCGTACATAGATCACAATCAAAGAAAAAAACTGTAAACACAAAACGAAGGTCACATAAACAAAATTCAACAGACATTTTATTCAGCATAATGCTTTTACTGTTTTTTCGACAATAAAATTAAATTGGAAAATAAAAAATACTCAAGTTTAGGAGTAACTAAAATAAACAAGGTTGTAATCGGGTGGGGTAAATATCGTAAAATATTAAAAATAAAAATAATAAATATTGCTATGAAGTAAAAAAAAATAAAGAAAAAGTTTAAAGATGATTGACAGCTTCATTTTCTCATTTCAATACTGCTGTATATCAAATGCAGCGCCCAAGTAGAAACTTTCCTACTGGGCTTCAGGATATCCACTGACAGCTCATACCAGCAGATTTGCAGTGACGACCTTAACTTCTAACGATTGCCAACAGGCAAAAAAACCTATTGAACCGAAGAACTCGCAGTCCAATAATATCGCAATCGATTGTCAGTCAGGATTTCTTTCTAAAGCGTAAAGTGACTCCAGTGCCTTCCCCGTAGCTAAGAGGATTTCATATCGATCAGATAGATCGCTGGAGGCGCTAGCTCAATCCTCCAAAGACCACCTACTTCTAAGGAGCCATAATATTTAATTTTCTTTGATAACAAATAAGGAGAATAATTGTTCTAGTTAGGAAAACTTCAAAATTAAAAGTGCAGACGTCATTTTTCTATTAACCGAAATCGTCTTAACCATCGGGCTTTATTTCACTGATTTATAAAGGTAATTTATTTTATCCAATCAGTTAATGTTTAATTGGCTGGAGTTTATTTCAATTAACTTAAGACATTACATACTCATGTATAACCGATTCATGGTATCGCTTTTAGTATTTTTAAGACATACGGAAAATTAACACTTCTCTGTGCGATGCTCATCATACCAATACGCCGCCCCACTCCATAAAAATGGATTTGAGGAGTCAGCAGGACAAGATAACCTAACCCATATTTCTCCACCCGCAGAGCATACGACTACGAAGAATTTTCTCTAACGAAGAATCTCCTGGTAGTACGTGTTCGTCTCAGCACCGTTGGAACTCTCTCGCATCGCGTCGCTTGCTCGGACGATGTTGCGCGGAAATTTGCTTCTGGGCGAGTGTAATTATAATCGAGGGAATGATAGGGTTGGCTGTCTCGGATGCCTGCTAAGTTGCTGCTCCGCCAAATTAATTTCCCGTGTAACGGAATGTCATATTCGCGCCTAGTCTCTATTCATTACTCACCTACTTTCTAGGAGACTTGCCAACGTAATTAAGTTCATGCTTTCCAAAGATACCAAGCTCGCCGTCAAGCTGCTACCCATAAAGCACGACAGGGATCATTAATAAATTGTCTAGCGCTAAGTGAGCTTCTCCCACCTTTGCATTCGAATACATCGTTTAGCATTTATTTCAATTTAGATCATCGCACTTAGCGGATACCGCAGATTAATAAATTAACTATCCGAAGAGCCGTATGACATTCCATGAGCCTACACTTGTACAATGTACGTACGTACGCCTTTCTTCTAAATGCACTTCAATCTGAAAATGTCTCCCCGAGTTATTGAATATATCATTCGAGTTACTAAACTCAGGTCGCCCTGGTCTGTCATGGCTGATAGAACTAAATTAGGTCACAGGTCCTTGCGCGTTCATGCAACAACACAATGGATTGGAGTACGAGCGTACGTGCGTAGTATTTCACTGTCGTTTCGCAGATGGTGGCGTGTGCACGAACGACAAAGCTTTCTTTCGCGTAATAGTCTGCAGTGTATATGCTCTCGTTGCCGTAATGTCATAGTGGGAGTCGACAGTAAATTGGATTCAGGTTATCTTATGTTCCGTTTCTTTCCACCGCCACAGCAACATCCCAGCTTCAGTTGATGGCTGTCACCGAACAAAGGAATGGTACCCCTTGTGCACTAGCAATCACTGCTGACGTCATCGATTGCCGATAAACGAATCCGAACAGGGCGAGTGATACAAGGAGTCATTTGTAAGATCATTACTAGCTGCAGTTGCCATGCTTATGTTATTGGTAATATTTTGTTTAAGTCACCTTGGTTCACCTGAGACAAAATAATACAAGTATCTGATACATGATAACCCAAGTACTAGAAGTGGATATAATTGGCATACTTGAAAGAAAAGAAAACAGAAAAAGTGGAAAGGGAAATTAGCTTACGACGAATACGCTACATGCACATGCAAAAGGAAATGTAAAATGCAAAAAAACACAACGTATTTATGTGCTATCGGAATTAATCGATGTCATAAAAATGGAGAGGAATAGTTGGTTTACGGGGAATTAACTATATGTTAAAGAAAAAGTCATGCCATACAAAAAAATACCTGTACAATGCATTTTTGTATTACCGTAATGAATAGGTTTTATGAATGGATTAAATGAAAAAGAACAATTTGAAGAAAATCGGATATTTGCTCATATTTCGAATCTAGCTTCGTTTTGGCTCCTATTGAAAATCATATCAACCAAGGCAAATTTCTGCGATAGGCCACCATTAAATTTTTAATTTTTAAATTCCTCATAAAGGCTGGAGTAACGCAAACGTCCATTATTTCAAAACTTAAAATTATGAAAAGTTAGAAGAAAAAAAAAACTCAAAGTAAAATATACAATTAAACGCATGATCACTATTTAAGACACAAGCTCCAAGAGATATATTTGGAAAATCTAATTCCCGAACAAAGCGTGCGGTTAAGCTCGAGCTGACCGACCTTTACACGCTTCCATGGTCTGTATCTTGACATCCACCTGATGGCGACAGGCGTGCAATAGAAGCTCGCAGTCATTGGGATAGATTTGACCATCAGTGGCGCAGACGGGCGATCGAGGCTCCGTGTGACATAGGATGTCACACACGCAGCGACCCACGTTCTCGGCGTCGAATTCACAGGTGCCGCCAAAGCGACAAGTGTCCTCGTCGCACTCCTCATGACTGCCCGAGCCATCCTCTGGTGGAGGTTATGGTTAGAATTGGCACCAGAGGCGCGAGTGAGAAGCAAAAGAATGGATAGGCAAAGGTGTTGAGGAAGAGGAGGAATCGGTCCTCGATTAGCAATAGCCACATGCCCAAGTTATTTGCAACGATAGATTAGTAATTGGTTAATGGTTATCAGAGAAAATGAATATGAGCGAAAAGAGTTAAAGCACAAGAGATATGACCCTTTCAACAAGATAGGAATTTTATCGAACACTTACCTGCGTTAGCCGCGTCGTCTTCACCAGTGGTGGTGGTGCTACCTCCGCCGCCGCACTCGCTGATTGGACGGGCCGGCTCCAGCTCCTTGCTGGAGAGACAGGCCGCCTTGCGCATGTGACACTCATTGTTGTAGCGGACGCCGTCTTTGCCGCACACTGGTTCGGCTGTGTCGGGACACTCGGTCGGACAGACGCACTGGCCAACCTCGCACTTGGCTCCGTACTTGCAATGAACGTTCAGACATAAATCTGCAAAAGAAAACAACGAATTTATACATTTTTAATGCTAGTACAACCATAGACAACGCAAATCACGTCATTTACGCTAATTACATCGTTTTTCACGATTACTACTGAATAATTAGTATGCGTCAATAATTTAAATACTCGTAATGTGAAATTACAGCACTACCAATATGTCCCCCGCCATTGGCCCCCCTAAAAGGGGCTGCTTGCGGGTAAATATTATAATTGTAAATATTGTAATATGCGTTTTCAGTACTAACTTGCAAATTAATATCGTAAGCCATTTAATTGTATAGCAGAGGTGTCTTACACGAAGCGTCATTCGGGCGGAGCTTTTCGTACCGCGTGTTGTTCGGCTATACTGGGCGACGCGAAAATACTTGCAAAATGGATATCTTTCTGAGATTGCAGATTCTTGCGGGTTAAGGCTAATATAAATAATCTAGCTTAAATACCAATATTTTATCCCTCTCTCTAAAAACAGAAAATTGAGAAATAATTATATGAGTGTGTATTTAGGGGATGTGAAATCATTTGAAAGAAGTAGCAAGAAAATATTGTATTATGCGAACAAGTTTTATTATAAGAGTCAGTTGTTCGATTTGCAAATATTTTGTACTTTCGGAGTGAAATATACCGATGTGTCGTGCAGTGGGCGACCAAAATACATATCGGAGAACGCAAATCACGCGACGGGCGCGTGCGCAAAAAAGAAATCACCCAAACCAACGTCATCGCGCCACCGCATCTGCTGCAAAATACATGTACATGCATGGTGAACTGCATCTGTCTGGTAACTTGCAGCATCGCCAGTTTGATTAAAGTGTCTTCCCTCCTCTTATCTGTGTATCTGGCGCATTTGATGAAAACAAGGTTGACGGCTGCCAGCATTTGACAAGTCACACGAGCACTGCTGCTACTTCCAGTTGCAACACGTTTGGTTGAGAGCAAATACAGATAAAAACTGGAACCAAGTTTTCGCCCAAGAGAGAATGTATTGCAATAAAATAGTCTTTAAAAATAAAAATATATGCAGTACTCGGCAAATTTGTTTTATGAAATACCGTCACCGTCGTAAATTATAAAAAAAAATTAAAAGCTGCTTTTTGTGAAAGAACACGAACAAATATTGTTTTGAATTTTCTGATCTTGCTTGCATATTTGCACACAACAGCTGTTTCGGTTTAATTGTTCGCACGCGTGTATGATTCTACTTTACAATGGGACTGTGGGGTTCGCCGATCGAAAACGATATGGGGATTCCCCCGGAATCCGTTGGAGTAAATTATTTAACCACGCGTGGGAGCTTCCGCAATGGAACTGATGAACTGGGTCACCAGGTGTGGCTCAGACCCGCGGTAACAAAACCCACGATGATATCAGCGTTAGTATATTTTTTGTCCGCGACATAAAACGGATGAATTTCAGTCGAGTACGGGCTACCCCCGTTGGTGGCCCGTTGCGATCAACCGATATCAGTACCGAGGCGGCTGTCGCTATAACGACGAAAGGAACTCGTAACGCACAGGTGCAAAATTCAATTTAAACTTTGGCAAGTTTCAACGATTCGTAAAAAGGGGACAGCAGTTTTTTTAACGTGCGTGCTCTATATTCGCGCACAGAGGAACCCAACTCGTCCTATTATCCTAAGACCACAGTCTGGCCTGCGCAAATCCCATAATACAGTGTGTTCCAATAAAAATAGTATACATTTATATTTAGTTATAAGTTTTTTGTGTTGATACATTAATAGTACGACAAATTACTAATAATTACGAGAACATTAACGGAGTAAACTATCGACGTCTTATTATGTTTAAAAAGCAGATTTAGTGCAAATCTGGCTAGGCTGCAACCGAGTGAGGACATATTTATATTTCGAAAAGCTCTCCGGACCTCAGAAGGACGTAAAATTGCATGCCAATGTCGGCAAGGCCATTTATACTTTTTTATTCTTCGAAGTCGTTGAATATGCAATTGTGCACGGCACGACTGACTGGCCCTTGAAAAAACGAAATCTCTTTTCTTTTCGGTAATACACATAAAGAGATTCTATTTTTATGTCGAAATTGTCACTCTAAGTGTGCCTGACATTTCGAATTGGCAGAGTGAGTAGCAATTTAAAAATTAAATAATGCGACCGCATTTTAAGCGCCCCAAAAAATTGTCGTCGATTTTACGGAAGATCGTCTCTGACACGACGCGAGGTTTTTTTGGCTTCACGGAAAACTACGATCGAAGGCACGCCGCGACGTCGTTTCTCAATACAGGAGAGTTTCCATCAATGGCGCATTGATTTCCACTCAAATGTGCATGTGCCGTGTGAGCGGAATATGTAATTTAATATCGAACGGAAAAGAGGAATATGGTAAAAGTCGAAGACGACCTATCCTCCTTAGATCACTTGACCATCTTTGTGAACATATGAATTAAGTTTTGAGAGAAATTAGGTTTATCATTATAGCGTTTCATGACGCGCTTCGTGGCATCGTAAAAAACTTAAAATAGAGAAACTCGAAATTTAATAAATTTGGAATAGGAACTATCACTTTAATGACACCCTCTGAGCGGAGAATCTCAGGCTGAAATTATATTTTTATATTAATATATGTTTTCGCACCATACACAGTGTATTTGGTTAATTAATGTAAATGGTGCATTATGAAATATGGGTCTTAGAAGGATGAAGATTTTTTTTTGCAACAGAAGCCGAAATGGGTACGAAGGGTGATGGTGGTGTTGGTGGTGGTAGTGGTGGCGTGATGGTGGTGAGGAGAAACGCTGGTAGCACTCAGTTGGATGCCAAGTCTTACAAGGGTTGTCAAAACCCTTATGTTTGTGGGTGGGGTTGGGGGCTAGCTGGGCGGAGAAGCCCCGACTCGACCCGAGCCCGAAGCCGGTGACCCAGTGTTTTTGAGATAGATTTCCGCGTTGAACAACAGACGAAAGGAGAGGATCGAGAAAGATCCGACAAAGGAATTTGGCCCATTGTCAAATATTAATTCAAGCGTGTTCGCTTACTTTAAATTTGTCTAATGCAATATAGAACGGTGTCGAGCCGCAATCCGTTAACTCGGATGTCGTATACGAGCAGAGGCTAAAAGCGTTCGACTGGTTTATTGCCGTGAATGGCCTGCGACGTTATTTTTTCTTTATCCACCGCTGTGAAGAGCAATACTGTGTCTATTGGCGCTTTTTCATCGAGCCGTTCGAAAGAAACTGGTGAACGTTTAGGAGAGACTTCGGTATCTTTTTTCTTCGCGATTTTGTTTCTTGTTATATCAATTTATTAGAGATCTTGGGAACAACATTTGTTCAACTTCTATTTGTATTTCCATCATAAGATAAACATTTTATAAATGATTATGATAAACCAATAAATATGAAATACAAATTAAATATTTCGTCGACAGGTTGAATTCATATGTAAATGAAATATTATTCGTGAATCCAGATTTTGAATGTAAATAAACGTGATGGTAAATACTCGTAGATATTCGTTTTTGTTTGATGCATGATTTACGTAATTTTGGAGCGGGTAAGGTTCTTTTGCGCGCTTTAATGCGATACGCCAGTTCAAAATTTAATAGCATTTTCGCTTTCCGTTCTTTAAAAAAAAGTAATCTGATTTTTGGAAAACGAAAGTAGCAAGTTCGTGCGCAGAACAATGACAAGTATTTCGGATACGTTGGAAAATTAGGACCAAAGCCAACTCTACTCGCTTCTACTAAGTTATCACGAAAGCCGAAATTACTGCGTTTCACGATATCTAGGATTTTTAAAGACACAGTCATCAGTCTTAAGGGGGAGATAGGGATGTTCGAAGAGCGCGCTATACATGCGATATCTTACTTTAAGCTGAAATCACTTAGAAACACGAGAAAGACAAACGCGAATCTTGGCTTTCTTGAATAATCGCCATTGATGTGCTATGATAGCGCGTATAGAGCAGCGATTAATTTTAATTTGTCTTTCACAGAAAAGCTTAAATCGAGCATTATTTCCACACGACGATGCCTATTGTGGACACGAGAGATCCTAAAGCTGTACAATGACTCCGCTACTCTGATAATTAGGATAAAACCTTCTTCGAATTCTTGCTTTAAATTTTATCGACTATTGCTTAAACGACACTTATCCTAAGCTCTCGAATTACCACGAACATAAAAGCAAAGAACTACCAAGTAAATTAATTCACAAGGTTAATTCACTCACTAACACAGTGTTTCTACGAAATTTCATTCAACTTTACAGCGTACAATAAACATTTTAACTAGCTGTAATGTAATAGTTTTGCTGCCTAATAGTCACATTAACCGTTTGCTGTTAAAAGCACACTTTAATTTGATGGTAACTGTCTTGGAAAATATTTCAGCTCGATATTATCAAAACCGTAGAGTAAAATATTAGAACTTTCGCTTGCAATGATTCACAACAAATTATGAGGCACTTACCACAAGCTCCCCGGAGAGACACGGATATGTTTTGCTGTTTCCTGCAAGCTTCCACCTTGAGTTCACATTCGTTGTCATAGGAGATACCATCTGTTCCGCACACCTTCGATTCCACCTGCCACAGAACATTACGAATTTTAGTTTATGGTGTTAACATTCGGGATTACACCGGAAGATGACTGTGCCTATTTGAGGATAGCTTACCTTGACGCAGGATTGGGGACAAACGCAGCTGGCTTTTCCGTGACCATCATTCTCGCAAATGGAATAATGCTTACAGTGCTGATTCTCACAACTATCTGTAAATATAAATGAAAATAAAAATAATTAAAAATCAAAATTTCAACTTACAGAAACAACAATAAGCTTCAGCTACCAAAACCTTTTGACATAATTTGTTCCAAATTAAAATATTGTATCAATGATTCTTTAGAATTGGTGATTATGAATAAATACATGGTGTATTAAAATCGTCTATCAGAAATATGTTTAGCCAATCAAAAGAAAAATAAATTATTTATACAACATATAGATCAGAATGTGTTTTGGCATTTTTAGGCCAAATCTCAGTTTATTTGGAATTTCTGTATTTAAATATGTGACGAAGGTAGTGTTTTTCTGCGGCTATCACAAATTAATTAAAAAAAAATTGTGGTTGCTTTCATGACTTACTGCAGAGCGAGGTCTCCACTATGGCAATATCCTTCTTCTGCAGACAGGCCTCCTGACGCAGTTTGCACTCGTTGTTGTAGAAGATGCCGTCCGAACCGCACACGGGCCGGAACTGGTCGGGACAGGTGGGACATTCGCACACGGCGTTGTTGTCCTTCACGATACACACGGCGCCATAGTTGCACTTTAGGCCGTTACATGGACCATCTGAGCCTGAAATTCAAGAAACACTGACATGAATTTTCTACACATGAAACATTAGTTACGATATAAATTGCTTGAATAGCTACATTATGTCATTATGCAACATGGACTTCTTAAAGAGTTGAAAGTATAATGTTTTCAGAACTTCATAAGTGTCAAGAGGACAAAAAATAAAACATACGTGTGACATTAATTGTATATATGCGGCATGGATATAGAAAAATCACAATTAATACTTTGGCATGCTGCTTTCCATGCAATTAGCCGCCAAATCCACATAGAACACAAGCATAAACGATAGAACTAATTGATGAAAGGAATATGGAATTTTTGATCACCTAATGAGCAGAATAATCGAGTGCGCACGTATAGCCATGGATGGTTTGACAATAATCATCAATATGCAGCTCATGCGTCTCGACAGCGCTCTTTAGTGTTTCCCTGTAGGAAACAGCCGTAATACCCTCATTCACCAGGCACGTGTTTTCGTTCTCCACCGACCCCATTTGTGGTGCGGGGAAAATTTCTTGTTGTGCAAGAGAGCTTTGGTTTTGCAAAAAGGAATTCCTCGGGGGAAAGCGATTCCCCGAGAAAATGTGGAAACATTTTGATGTTTTGCATTTGTTATTTTACAATCTAATATCCGAAACGCGATTGTAATCGTGACAGCAGTAAGTAGTAGAAATATATTTATATTTCTATATGTTATGTCAGTGGTATTTAAAAGTAAAGTATATCAGTATGAAACGTATTTACTTTAATTAGACCTTTGTTCGTTAAAATATACTTTCGAACTAATTGTAATAAAAACTTTAAAAAACAATAGTTGAAAATGGAAACGTTGGACAGTGAAGATAATTTAACCCGTCGGTTACAGAAATAAACACATACACAAGCTTTCGACAATTATGTCATTCTCAAGTGTGTAAAATGAAATAAAAGTTTTATACGACTATTGATTGAGTTTGGATACGCAGGCGCAAGACACAAAAACTGAAATCTTTAATGCTTTCGAAACAAAAAAATGATAAATGCTTAGATTAAATTATGAAATTAAAAATATTATTTGAGAAACTAAATAGCACTTGAAACTGAATACCAGTATAAGACCACTTCAGAAAAAAACGAGCATGCTGAAAAGCTGGCTTGAAATACATGTACATGTACTTTTACTGGGCTGAAGCCAAGGCCACATCGTACCTTTCAAAACAAAGCACATACTCGTAACCATTACCGAGAATTTCAAAGCCGATTCCAGATAAATTGCAGCTTGGCTTTTCGAAAATCTCCGTCAACAGAGAGAATTTTGAACATCGAGTATTATAGCTCGTCGTCTCTTTCTAACATAAAACGACAGCACAGCGAATACATCTCCCGCTCTCGACTAGAAAAGCCATTTTCCGAGGATTTCTGATTGCGTGCCATTACCATCAGCTTTCTGGATACAGCTAAGAGGTTTGAGACTCGATCTGCATAATTGTACCGTAAATCGGATTAACTTTAGAATTGAAATTCCAGGCGCAATCAGAGCCACTTAACAGGCAATTCGTTTCACGGACAAGTTTTAGGTACAATATATGCGCATCTTTGATTCCTATTTTTCCTATAGAGAACAGCTGTACATTATCACAGAAAAATTTGATCACGCGATTATAATTTAAAAATAAAAATATTTGAGCGCCACATACACTGTATCAACATGGTAGTGATCTTGATAATTACATTTGACCCTGTATTAGTTATTTAAATGACAAGCTTTTTTTTAGCTTACGTTAAAGGAGACATGTTTTTTTCTTCTTCAGTCTTACATGAAAATAAATTATTTGAACGAATGAGATAAAAGTAGTTGTAATTTTGAGAATCGCCTTGAATTAAATATTTATATCACATGTTATCTTATTTTAGTTTACATCAAATATTAGTATCAAGTTAGTAAGAATGCACTAAAGAGTTTGCTTCGTGTTCAAGGATTCTGCTTTACAATAAAACGGAACCAAGTCACAAGCAAAAACAAAGCTACTCAACTTGTCTCAAAAAATAGTTTGTGGTGGTCTACGTTCTTACCGCATACACCGTGGTACTGTACGTAGACGGCCCTCTTCTTGCTGCATGCGGCCCGTTTCAGCTCGCACTCGTTGTCGTAGGTGGTGCCATCGCTGCCGCAAGCGGGCCGCATGACCAGCTCGCAAGTGTCGGGACAGTGACAGGTGGCAATGCCAAAACGATCGATGTCACACACCTGGCCTTGGTCGCAGGTCAAGCTGTCACAGGGATTGGGTTCTGCGTGTGACATCACGACAAAAATATTGTATTAGAAATAATATTTATTCTTTTTGTCTATAAATATGTTAGAAAAACTTATACATTTTTAGACAAAGTAATGTACTTACTGCATTCGCCCCAGTAGATGATGCGGAGACTGGTCCGGGCCTTGCAGGCTTCCACTCGCATAACACATTCGTTGTCGTAGGTTTTGCCGTCCGAACCGCACACTGGCCGAATGTCCATGGTACACATGCCGTTGCATCGACACACGGGGTGTCGATTTTCGTCCAACTGGCATACTTGCATCGGTGAACATTGGGTATCCTCGCAAGGATCTGATTAGGAAGAAGAAAAAACATAATTTAATATTTTTTCCACATATCAATTTTTAAGTCAAATAACTTAGATACATTTGAGTTGGAAATGCAATGATTATTGATCCTGAAAACATTTAAATTAACAAATTTTCTCAAATATGATACCTACATTTCAATATATCTACATAACGTTTTTAAATGCACGAAAACAAGTACAAAGCTTTTAATGCATAGAATTCAACGTCTCGGACAGAGTATATAAAACATTAACAATTGCAAGCATGCCCTTCCACAACTGAATATTAGAAAACC
>JAUJYS010001582.1:0-16902 GCA_033995665.1 Melogona broelemanni | reverse complement strand
ACGGAACTTCCAATCGCATCAGTCGGGCGTTGGGGTCGCCGGAAGTGTCGCGTCGGGTGGTGGAGCTCTGGTGCAGGGGCAGCATGGCTTCGGAGCAGGTGCGGTGAGAGGGGATGCTGGCGTCGGCAGGGGTCATTTTGGGCAGGCGCAGGAATCCCAATCGGGAACAGGTCAGAGCGGTGGACAATTTGGAGCTGAAGGTAAGCAATTAAGCTCAGGTGATAATATGGTAAAATTAAGGCAGTACTGACTGGCAAAGAGGATTGACAAAACTTTTTTTTTTTCAATTTTGATAATATATACTCGCATGATGAAATAAATTATTTAAATCTCAGTTTTTTGGTAATGATTGAAAACTATTGATAATGAATGGAATATTAATTTAAAGATAAATTCCAATGTTGTTTTAAATATTACCAAAATATTTTTGTAATCTTATTTTTATTACAGTTTGTGTATTTTAAATTGGACTTAATTGGTCTAACACAATTATTGAACAAACTAATTTCCATTTTCTTATCATCAAAATTAGTCATCGTTATGATCAAAATTATGAGTACGGTATGTAATTTACCCAGTATGCTTCTTATTCTTAAATAAATAAAAAGTATAAAATCATGATAAAATTATAATTTGTAAAATACCAATAATATTAAAATGCATGTTCACATATTTTGTTTTTATTTTAATTTTAAGGTTACTCGACAGCCCACCAAGGATTTGGGTCGACTGCCGGCAATAATCAAGGAACATCGGGCGGCTCTAATTCGCAATCAGTTGTACGTGGTGGCGCCACCTATCGACCACGTTACAAAAATGGTCCACCACCAACTGTGATAGTTCCACTTACAACTGGACAGCATCAAAGTGATCACAGTGGAAATTTCGTCAACAGAGGTAATCCTTCGACACTGGCAACAACGCATCAGTCAAATACCTACAATGAGGGTGCTTCAATTGGTAAACAAGAATCAGCACTTGGTGGAGGCACAGTAGGCGGAATTGAAGTGGTGACTGATCGATCAATTCACAATCGTGGACCGAATACCTATAGCAGCTCCTATGTTCCTCATGGATCCGTTTTGAATACTGGCGGGCAGGCAGCTGGAGCAGGTCAAACGCTTTTGGAATCTTCACAAGGTGGAGCTGGTATTACGGGTGATGCTGCTAGATTTGCTGTGGCGACGCAACGGTCCGTTCACAATGCAGGTCAAAATGCATTTAGCAGATTTAATGCGCCTGCTGGATCTGTTGTAGGTTCCAGTCAGCGTGCATCTGGTTCAGGTGGATCGATTTCGCATTCTTCTCAGAGTGGATCCGTAAGTGGAGGTATAGCTACAGGATTTGAAGTAGTAGCAGATCGGTCCATCCAAAACCAGGGACAAAGCACCTTTAGCAACTCCTATGCTCCTCATGGGTCAGTCTTTGCTGCTGGTCAGCGGACAACTGTTACATCCACTGGAGGTAAAGAACGCCAATTGTCATCCTCCAACAATGGTAATGTAAAGATTAGTAGCTCTGGAATAGGTCAGAGCACTGGAACTGCGCATCAATCGACCAGCCAAGTTGGTTTTGGTGGTCAAACTATATCAAATATAGGATCGCCCGACTATAGCCAATCGTTTGTTCCACCAAACTCTGCCTTTGGTCAGTCACCATCTGGTGGCACCAAAACTCAAATTCCACAATCCAACATTGGTGGTGCGCGAAATACTGTAGTGCTTACTGGTGAAACAGAGAGTGGTCAAAGTGTTCATTTGACTGGAACATCAGGATTGCGTTCTAGCAGCTCCATTGGAGAGGAACAACAGCAGAGCCAAGATGCGCACAGTACAGGTACAATTGAGAAGTCCGAATCCAGTCAAGGAAAAGCAACTTATGGAAACGCTTTCTCGCCTCCTGCCTTTGTTTTGGAAGGTGGTTCAAAGCAACCATCAGCTCGATTTGGAAACATGGGTTCAAATGCTAAAGAACTACAGTCTGGGTATGTGACTCAAAGTGGACATTTATCTGGATCATCTGGATTGCGTTCTAGCAGTTCCATTGGGGAGGGACAGCAATTTGGCCAAGGGAAAATTGGTGATACAGTCGAGCAGTCACAATCCAGTCAAGGAAAAGCAACTTATGGAAACGCTTTCTCGCCTCCTGCCTCTGTTTTGGAAGGTGGTTCAAAGCAACCATCAGGTCAATTTGGAAATCAGGTTTTAAATGCCAAAGAACTACAATTTGGGTATGTGACTCAAAGTGGACATGTATCTGGATCATCAGGATTGCTTTCTAGCAGCTCTATTGGAGAGGGACAGCAATTTGGCCAAGGTCAAATTACTGATACAGTTGAGCAGTCACAATCCAGCCAAGACAAGGCAACGTACGGAAATTCATTCTCACCTCCTGGCTCAGTTCTTGAAGGAGCTGCCAATCTTCCAAATAAGCAGTTTGGAAACCAAGATTCTCCTTCTAGATATGCATCCTCTGGCAGTGTTGATAACAAAGGACAACAGTTTGGTAGCGGGTTCACATCAAATGGGCAGTATGATATAATTGCTAATACAGAGCCCACTTTGTCTGTTGGCATTCCAACTGATCGTTTTCAAATATCAGGTCAAATTACCTCGAAGCCAGAAAGTTATTCTCAAAGGCCTTTAGTTCAACCTGATCATTCAGTTGTAAATCAAAATGCAAACCCAAATAAAGTGCCAGCCTATTCAGGTCAATCTGTAGCTATCCCTAGTGATATAATACTCAAGGGTACTTTGAATATCAATGAGCAGAACAAAAATTCACCACATACAGTTCAAGGCACAAACTCACATATGATATCATCTGGTCACGTGGAAAAGCAGTCTAGCAGCTCAAATGTTGGCTCTTTAACTGTATTAGGCGGTCAGACCATCTCTAATCCAGGACAAAACACTTATAGCAATGCTTATAAACCTTTGGGATCTGTCTTTGAAGGGGCTGGCACTGGAAGAGAGCAGGCAGATGGTGCTGGAACAATTGGTACTGATCAATTGCGCACTAGTGATAAGCAACGGAATTATGAGACTGGTACTATCAAAAGTTCAAGTCACAGTCATGTTCAAACCTCCATTATCAGTGGTCAGCAGAGTGCTTCCAATGCAGGACCATCTTCATATAGCAACTCATTTAAACCGGAAGGTTCTGTGTTTGAAGGTAATAGCAAAGCAATTGATCAGCCACAAGATCATCAGAACACACAAGCAAACAAGCCACAAACTCAAAACTATTCTGGAAACCTTGCAAGAGGTCACTCACGCTTTCCAGTTGGTTCAACTCAACGACCACAACATCCTACATTGCAAAATATGCACTTGTTGCCAGAAGATACTGAATCAGATGGTCCCAGTACACAAAACGGTGCAAATAGGTTGACTGAGAGTAGTTACACCAGAAAGCCAATTCCCATTTCAACTTATCGCCCATCAACATATTTCACTTCTCGGACCACAAGTTTATCTATACCCAATAGGCAGAGTAGTGATCAACAAAACTTGAGTAATGAAGGTCAGTTTGGCATACGTAATGAGCATCAGGGATCTTTGTTTACAAATATACCCCAAAACAATATTGGCAACACTCAATACGATTCATCTACCAGAAATAAACCTACCAAACAGAGAGTTAGCACATTTCCAGATTGGAAAAATGTTTTAATTTCTCGCACTTCCACTCCACGCTCTTATCAACACCCAACTGCAAGGTTGTCAACTCCAGTACCAACACAATTTATCATTGCAGATAGTGGTTCATTTTCCAACAGTGAAAATAATCAAAACACTGGTGGAGGCGATTCAAAATATTACCCTTCTGATGTTGGATTGGCAGCGAATAGTCAAGCTAACAGAAATGCCAATAATCAAGGTAATTTGTTTGGAATACATCAATCAACTCAACAAGCACTAAGTTCAGCATATGACGGTCATCTTAGTCGACCCTCTCATATCGCAACTGATGATCTGGCTAGTGTCCGAGTTCCATCTCCCCATCAGACGTCACATCCACAAAATTTTCATGGGTCTGGCCTGGTGCAATCATTCCAAGGATCAGGTAAATATTCTAGTTCCACATCTTCAAGTTCAAGCAATATTGGAAAATCACCAGATGGAAATATAAATGTGTATTCAACTGTCGGGCAAGAAACAGGTGAAAGACTAAAAACCAGCAATGTTCAACAAGGGTATGGACTGAGATCAACATCTAATTTTCCATTTGGCACTAGCAATGCAGGAATTTCAACAACTCAGGCAACCTCTGAATTAAAACCATCTACTTGGAGTCCCACAACAACTATTGCAAATTTTGTGACATATGTAAAAGATAGTCTATTTGGTTCCACAAAGGCACCAATTTCAAATTCCCAGGCACAACTAAATGTTGTGCAACAAACAGGGCACATAAGCCAATCAGGTATTTCCACTGCTGGAGAAACTGTTCTTACTGGAAATAGAGGCTCTGACACCAACCAAAATAGGGGCAGTAATAATCAAATTAAAGTCACAGTTCAAACTGGAGGATACACAGGTTACACCTCTTTGGTTCCATCAGTAGTAACCCCTGTCACCATAGCTGTTGCACCTTCGCCTTATTCTGAAAATGATGACAGCAATGAGGATGGAGGTGGATCTGTTTACAACAATGATAAAGTTAATTTGCCAGTGCCACAAACACAGTCTACTTATAGAACCTCTGATACTTCAGACAAAAGGTTTCCAGAAGGCACTATTGGTCATCAGCCTGGGCTCAATCAAGGATTTAATATTAATGAAAACCAAAATATATATAGTGGCAGTGGAATTGGGGCAGGAGAATTAGTGAAACATTCAGGAACAACATATGGATATGGACATCTTAATTTTAATGTGGGTGGTGACTTGGTTACAAAGCGACCAGAACAATCTACAGTTAGATACAACATTGCCACTTCAAAATATGGAGCTGAAGGTTTATCTGGAAGCATTGCTCAGTCTGGCAGTCATCAAGCTTCTCATCAACCCAGAGGTCAGGTTGAAACAGACAATCGTGGACAAACAAGGAGTAGGGGTCAGATTAGATTCACAGGTCATGCAGAAAGTGTTGATAAATTAGGCAGTGGTTATCAAAGCGTGTATGGTGGTCAAACAGCAGCTGATTCTCAAGTAAGCAGTGGGGTCAATAAAGTTTTCAATGTTGGTCAAACAGGAGTTGGTTATAGTGCTGGAAGCAGTGGGCAATCTGGAAGTAACCGTCAAGCAGGAAATGGTGATCAATATGGATTTGGTTACCAAACAAAGAATACTGATCAAATTGGTGGCTATCGAAGAGGCTCTGTTGTCCAGACAGAATTTAGTGGGCAGGCAGGATTTAAAGGAGTCGGACGTGGTGATATCAAATTTGGAAGTAGTCAACAACCGCAAAATAATGGCCAATCTGAAATCAGCTCATCTGTAGGAGGTGGTGCTCAATACAAAAGTAATGATCAAGGTGACTCAAGTAAGCAATCTGGGCGAGAAAGCTTTCAGGTTTCAAATATTGGCCAATCAGGTTCTATCCTTGGAGCAGGAACAACTGATGTACCCAGGATAGAGGAAGGTTCAAAGGTTGGTGCTGACATCAAAAATGTTTACCATGCAGGAAACATTGGCTTTGCTACAGGTAAGCTGTCAGAAAGTAGTCAAAGAGCTGGCAGTAGTGGACAATTTAAAGTAGACTACAGTGGACAACTCGGAAGTGGCAATCAAGATGGAAATAATGATCAGGTGGGACTCAATGACCAAACATTTAACACAGGTCAAGCTCAAAGTAGATACCAGGCAGGAAATAAAGAACAGATAGGAAACAGTGGTGACTCAGGAAACAGTGATGCCCATTCCAGAAATAACAATCAAGATAGATCTGGTGGCGCATTTGGTAACAGGTATCCTGCCAGAAACGGCGGTCAGGCAGGCATTAATTATCAATTTGAATCTCAAACAACAAGCAACAGTGCATCTGCAAATGCCAAGCAAAACATTGCTGGAGGCACATCAGGTGAAAACATATCTCGAGTTACATCAACGCGTGTTGGAGGATCCAGCTCTATGGTTAGCTCTTCAAATAGTGCTACCAGTTCCGATGTCCAATTTTCCAGTCAACAAAGAAGTGAGCACATAGACTTTCAGGGAGTTGGCGGGTTTGGTGACGTATTTGCGGCACGTCGTGGGCAAGGCTCTGCCAGGGGTCACCGTTTCGAAAGCATCAGTTCTCAACCCGAAAATCATGACAGCCACAGCGGTCAACAGAACATTGGTGGCGGTTCCTCAGTGTCATTGAATCGAGATTCAGCTAGTGCTGGTGGTATCTCCACATCATCATTGGCATCACAAAACTTTGATTCCACAGCATCAAGAAATGCAGGTGGCTCAATAAATTCCCAACAAAGTCAAAGATTTGACAGCACTACTCAGAAGGTGGTTCTTAGTAGCTTGGTGGACACTAGCATTACAAGCAGCAGCAGCAGAAAATCTCAAAATCAAGATAGAAACGGTGTGGGGGGAAGCAGTGGGGACTTGAAAAACCGTGGATCCGGAGCTACTGGTAGCGCATCTGGTAGTAGCTCTGGTCGAAGCAGTGTGGGAGGAGGAGGTAGAGGTGGAGGTGGAGGAGAGAGTGACACAAGTTATGTTGGTCCAATCGCATGCGAGAGAGCAGGTCTCTTCCGGCATCCTCATGATTGCACGAAATTTTATGAGTGTTACTGGGACAAGTGGATCAAACGTTTCACCTTGCACTTTTTCGATTGTCCGGTGCGATTGGTCTATGACGATCACATCTCGGGTTGCAATTGGCCATCTAACGGGCCAACATGCCAAGGTGCAACAATTCAGTAGCAATAAGATGGCGTGGTCATGCTAGAGACCTAGATTGTCATCACACGTGGTCATGCTAGATATAAAATTGTGAATAAATTAATTTCAACAAATATTGGTTAAATTAAATGCTATTGATTTTTTTTTTAATTTCACAAAAGGAAATCTGTATTTGTCACCAAACATACTGCAAAATTGGGTGTTTCAATAAAAGTTTGAAATATTAATTGTATTACAGGGTGCACTCCGAGACGAATTATGTTTTCAGTTTACAACAATTCTAAATGTTAGACCAAAAATTTCATTGTTTCTGAAAATGAAATTTTAACTGTTATTTCGAATATTTACAAAATAGTTTTTGTTTTCGTACTTTTTCAATGCACTTTCGACAAGAACACCTCCTAAATATTTCCAGTTATCATCCACAGTCACACCTGTTATTTATTTGTTGTGTTTATTTTCTTTGTGACATTTTCTACAATTAATTCTGAACTCTGTGAAACTAAGGAAATATATTGAAAAAAATATTTGTGCCAAAACCATAATAGTAAAATGCAAGACACTTTATATTTTGTAATTTTTTTATGATGTCAATTTGAGTGTCGTTTTGCGAATTTAAACTTTTCCTTTGTTGTTTCAGTTTTTTTAATAAAAGATATTTTTTTTTTTGGATATCACAATCCATGGAATGCCATAGTATAGCACAATCGCACAAACATTGTACATTTGATAAAAACATTATGTAATATGTAAAATGTATTTTTGTATTAAACTTTTGTATTGTATAAATATTTAATATAACAAAATATCCCCCCCCAAGTAAATAATGTGATCACTGGAACAGTAACAGTGGTGCTATCTACAATGAAACTGACACAACTGCGCCAAAGACGCAAAGGAGCAAAATTGCTTGCCTGCACGCGTACATGTACCTTTTTCTGAGCAAGAACTAGAAGGTAGTCTCCTTGGTCCAAAATTAACAAATGTGCCAGCAGCATGTTTTAGAAAAGACAAACAGCAGAAATTTATCAGCGTTTAAAAATATTGCATTTGTAAATTTTGGTGCTTAATTATCATCGTAAATAAGAAAATCTGGCCATTTACTAAAATTATACTTGTGTTGAGAGGACTATATTGAATATTAGAGCTTAAGCCTGTCCGGGGACAGGCAGCAGTTTAACTGGTGACATACAGTATTTAATCTACTACCTACTGAGCGTTTTAAGCACACTGTGTTGAGAGGACTATATTGGATATGAGGGAACAATATACTTTTATTCGCTTTATGCACATCTTTCCGTTGCAAAGCCAGACATACATATTAATGCATGGAAGGATTATTTATCAAAAGTCAGTTTGTCTAAGTGAAAGTGGAACGTCTACAACAGGTCGAATGAGAACACCAAGTATCGCTGGTGGTAATGCGAAATGAATAAACGATGTAGACCCATAGCGCCAATTCGTAATAACAATTCTTGTCGTGACCAAATTATTGATGTTGCTATAATAATTAATATTGTATATTCAATGCAAAATACTATAGTAGAGGGCCTAGAAGCAACTAAACTAATAGGATTTTTTCGCGCCATAAGTTGTTGTTTATCAACTGAATGTGAGGCACATTTTCACCAGTACCTCGGGATCGAATACACTGTTAACGAGAGCCCGCGCCTGGAATCGAACTCTGGACTGCCCGCACCGCAGTTGGTTGCAATATCGACTGGGCAAGACGGATTGTATAATTATAAATTATTCTTCACCTATGCAAATATCACAGAGCCAATTGCGCTTCACATGTCTCGTAGTTTTAAAAGTATTTAACAATTTATTTTGTTTACTTATCAATAATTATAATTACATCTAATTTCTTTCCAATTAAATTTTGATAAAGTTTTAAAAAATAGTTTTCTACCTTAGCAAAATCGTGTTGAGCTGCTGCCTGTTTCAATGCCACGTATTGCGAAGGACACTTGCATTTTATTCATTTTATTGCAATAACCTGACAAAAGCGTGAGAAAAAGAAAGTTGTGCCATTGCAAAAGCTAACATTTCAGAAGGTTGAATTACTTGGTTTGAGAAGTCCGTCAATTAACGTATCCCTGGTTCTTTCATTGCAATAAAAAATTCTAAAGAGTGGAGTGGACAAGTTCTTCTGTAATTAAATTCCTTTTTACCTGTCTGGGCCTTCGCCCGGACAGTCTCGACTTAAGTTGACCCACTTTGGTAGCCCAATGTCCGAGATAAAAGTTTTTGACCGTCCTACACAAAAGAGGGGGAATTCGAAATGATCTAGCACGAACTTAAATGTTATTATCGACATATTTAACAAACCAGACACATATCTAAAATTATAAATTGATGGATATCAATTCTGCCCTCGTACGTGTGCTGCATTTTGCTTACGCAATTATGAATCCGCATTTAATTTACAAGTCAAAATTATGTTTTTCAAATTTTCCGACGGACTGTCACGTCTCCTTTCACCTGTAGTGGGCCAATGTTAAAACATTCTCCGCCATCGCCGACACGGTTGGAGACAGTCGGCTAATTTTGTAGGCGGTCTATGAGAAAACCCCAAGGTTTTGTTTTCGTCGGAGCCTATGCGTGTCCAAGCGATATGTACATTGGCAAAGACATTAGTCGATGGGATTGGCCATGGCGCTGCCAGCTATTCGCTGTATGAAACTGGTTATGCCACCATCGTCGTGACATACTACTTTGATCGTCGGCCAGTCGGCTCGGCATTCGGAAGGCGTGGTCAAATCTGACCCATATAAAGTCAAATTAATTTTGAGCTGCTTGCGTCATAGAAGTGAATAGAGTAGACGCAGTAAAGCAATGTCGTGAGAAGAGTAAGGAAAATGTCTACAGAGGTAAGTGTGTGGGGAAAACTACATCTTAAACCTCTTCATACAAGAAAATATGTGTTACCAAATTAGCACGTAAGCATGAATAAATATTTTTAGGAAAGACGCATTGAAATTCAAAATTAAAATTTTAAAATTCCGAAATTAGTCAACGAAATACATTTTCGCCGCTGCGATTTTTATATTGGTTCTAACATCTCTGAAAAAAACTCGGATAATTTGAAATATATCCTTGGACAATTTTTTTTCACACTTTACTACCTGAACATATTTTTTCTCGTTTCAGTAGAAGTCATCATAGGAAATAATCCTACCAGAAAATGATGAAACTTATTCAGACAGAAAAACAGAAAATTGGCCGTGAATAATAGTAAGCCACTAATCAAATCCGCCCATCATATCCAATTTTTTCCGCATCTGGCGCCTGCTAAACGCAAAGCATATTTTAGCATTTTTTGGGCGATTACCTTCAGCTGTCACCTTTTTTTGCGCTTCGACAAATACCAGACACTTCAGCGATATAATGTGATACGCCTTTGACATTACAGGCTATAAAGCAGCAGTGTTCGAAACAATGACATGAATAGCTGGATGAGGGCGACTTTCAATCTGGTCACCACTAAACGCAATTTACCGTGTCATCAAATGAAAATGCTCGGTGATTGTTATCAAAATAGGCTAAATGAAAAACATTTTACTGAAGCGTTAAAAAATTACTACAGTCATTCTTTTTTGTTAGGCATTCGCAACAACGGTAATCATTCCAGAATTATTCCAAATCAAGGTTGTACTTGTCCAACATAGATTGTGATTTTTGATTTTATTATGTTTATTTGCAACTTTTCCAATATGCTCTTAGGTTTTGCTGACAGGCAATTTATCAGCTGTCTTTTTACGTCTATGGTCATGAGCGGGGATGCGGGGCGAATCGCTGCAGAAAATCGCGTAACTCGAATGCAGTGTTCAACCCATCGACGCCTAAAAACGGTTTTAAATTATCTGGAACTTGCGTTACTTGTTTGTACGCCATGCACGATGCACGCATATTGCACCCAACAGAAGAATTACGTACGTGTGCATCAAAATCGAGGTTGCATTAACAGCTAGCATTGGCGTAGTACAGCCGCACTGGGCCCTCAAGCATAAAGAAGTTACAAATAAAATATATTCGAAATTAAAAAAGAATTGTCATTAAATGAAAAAAAAATATATACTTTATGAAGACAAAACAATAAAAAAAAATGATTTTACCTAAAATGTTTCCTTTTCTTTATCAAAAACAATCAAAAGTCCCTTGGTGACATAAAATATTGGTCTATTCCATTCACGATTGTTCAATTATTATTAATCACGAAAAATAAATATTTTTTTTGTCAACTGGCAAAAAAACTACTGTACTATCTTCGTGAGACCCATATCCAGGTCGTTCGTATATACGAGTATACGTGATTCGGCTTAGTATCTCAAGAGGACGATGTTGTTATCCTCGCATGAGTAGCGATCAGAACACGTTTAATTGTTCGAGCGGTGCCACTGTGTGCAAGTTTGGCCTAACTGATCTTCAAAACGAGTGAAGCGTATTTTTTTCTTTTCGTTTTTTTCACCTATTTCGTTCTAGGCGCATGCCACCATTTACTTATTTCTCTCTCGTATTTAGTGACAGCTAATTCGGTTAACGGAGTTCAATGTACCAGAGACAGCGAAAATTCAAAATGGCCGCGGATACATTTATTTACTGTTTGTGTTGCTAGTTGTATTAGTGTTTCTGTTGCTAGTTAAATCGTATCGAATTTGAACAAACGAGTCATATCAATTATCAAGTTTGTATTAAAAGACATGATGACTATTATTTTCTCATGCACAGGTTATGTATGTCAGGACAAAATGGCCTAATGAATCTAATAAAATCTCACCTGATATAGATAGGTTGCAATAAATAAAACTTGATGTTTATATAACAGTGTCTAAATATCATTTAAAAAAAACCTTATATCTCGTATCAGACAATTAAACACCATATATAATTAAACGTTAGACTGTGATTGAAACATTCATTTAAGAGCTTTGTGATTGAAACATTCAAATGTTCCAAATTTTAAGTGTTTGTGTCCTCCACATTTATCGAGTTACGAAAGAGAGTACGTTCAACTTCATGGCTTTTAAAATTTATAATTGCACTAAACTGGATGGAAAAAAAAAAATAGTGTTAAAACGCCCATCTTTAGAAAATCGTGATTCAAAAATGAAAAGTCTCGAGCGCCGTAACTGTTCCGTATCGTGCACAAACATTCCGCTACCTTGAAGGAGTGTTCGCCAAAACGGCTTGTGATAGTCGCAGAGAAAACAATGAACGCAACAATTACACGCACGCGTATTATTAGTTTTAACTTCACAGTTTTTTAACTTTATACACTACGTATTTATATTTTTTGTTGCACTTTTTATGAGCCTCTAGGTCCAGCATTTCGGATTTGGAATTAAAGATTATACGAATTAAGATTGTGATTGATCCCTTAGACTTTAATAGTGTTTATAAAGTTTAGTGAGCTTAGTAAGCTTAGCTACATTTGGTCAAGTTTTTTAAAAAGTATTATTACTCTTTTTGTCAAAAGCATGACAACAGATGGAATGTCTGATTCCACAAACGACTTGAAACTTTTATCAACTTTGCAAGCTGTTCATTTAACCTCGTTAAGAAATTTGACTAATCGGCCGTCCCAGAGGGATACAGCGACCGACGAAAATAATTAAACGAGCTCGCCCCGAAAACTACGCACAGCCCCAGCCACCAAACAAAATGCCTCGCAACAGGTTTACACCTCCGAGTTGTGTCTCGCCCGACTAACGGTATCACCTGTTCTGCGTCGTATTTGTTACCGTTCCATTCCACACGTCTTGCCTCCCTCCACTACAGTCCCCTCTCCACAACCACAAACCCCCTATCCGACCACAGCCACCCCTATTTCTTTCTCCCCCAACTGGCCACACCACCACCGCCACTCGTCCCCGGACCTCCTTTCGTCCTGCGGCGGCGTAGAATACAGAAAACCACGCCGTTGCCGCACGCAGAAAACCTCTATCGTTCTACATGTACACGCGCTCCCATTTCGAATCAAGTTGAACGGGCGAGCGAACTCGCAACACACAGAGCGTCGAAACGCGTGTGTGCGCGCCGAAGGCCTTTTTTGTTCGGTTGTACTGTAGTTTTCGCTGTACGATCGCGGCAGCCACTGGAGTATCGGGAGTCGCCGCTCACAGCACCGATCGTGTCCAAGAAGTGGACGACTGGGAGCCTCGTTGCTCTATGGATTCTTCCGCGATAACAGTTTCGATCAGGATGGATTTTTCGCCATTGTAGGATCTTTTTGATTTTTCGTCGTGCGTCAGACTGCTGGGTGCGGTGCATCGCAAAATACTGACCCTCGAGGATTTGTCCGGAGCTTGTTTTGTGGAAGCGAATGGCCGTATAGCCATACGGTGATCTGTAGATAAACGCTGCTGCCAAAATACGAATACTTGTGTGTCCTGTTCTGTTCCGGGGAATTATAAATCTCGACATCATAAGGTAAGTTTGTTTCGCTACTTAGTAATTTGGTGCCAAGTTATAAGATGCAGGTATTTCATTTTCTTAATGTTTTTGCATCCAAAATTTAGTTGACGCAATCGTGATATTAGTTACACTGCATTGGTTGATGGTCGTCTATACATCAATAGTATAGACGACGACGTTAAATTTGGATATTGACAATTATTTTGTGCACACTCATTGATGACAGCTATAGATTTAGTTTAGGTCGAACACGATTAATGTGTAATGTTTTGTCGCCTTTTTCCAATATTTGATTTCATGAAAGCATTAGACATGGTGAGCGTAGTGAAACGTACAGAAAAATTAATTTTTTCGATTGCTGCGATAAAATTTTTTCTTTACTACAGTCTTCTAGTACTTGGGTAAAAGTATTTGGTCATGAAGGTTTTCGACATGGTGAGCATAATGAAACGTACCGAAAAATATATTTTCAGATTGCTACGCTTAATTTACTGCCTTATACAGTTTCCAAGTAAAAGTAAAGATGACATTTTTGTTCATTTGCAGTGCGATAGATATTCGGATTGAAAGTAAAATGTTCAGATCACAAACGAATGTAATGGCGCCTAAGTCACCTCATTGATATGTTAATAGATCCTATTTTCTAGAAAAATTATCAATTAAATTATTATAATTTTCTTCCGCAAAGTTTTTGAATTTTTTTAATTTATTCCACAAAGTGTTTAAATTTTTTAACAATTACGAGATTGTATAATTAATATTGGATTTACATTTTAACTTGTTTTTCTACTGTGACAATGACATTACTTTCGGGTGTTATCATCACACAGATTGTGCGAATGGTCGTTGTTTTCTAAGTTAAAAATGAAACAATGGCATGGTATCGGTCTTTTGGCAATCCGGTTTAATATTGTTTTTCCATGATTTCACCTACGAATGTGTTCTGTTGCCTGAGGGTGTCAACCGTGTCATGTTCTCCCCTCATTCCAAATGGTTCTACTGCTTGTGTTGAAATAGCAGTGTCGGTTCGTTCGATCAGAAAAAAAGACATAACAGCATGCCAAAAAATAGGTGTGTATATGGAGCAGAGATTGCGGACATCGTTCTTGTTCGTGGCTTAGAATCGTGACTTTCAGACGCGGATGTAGAACAAAGAATTGATAAACATGAAATACCGGTAGCGGTATTATTTTTATTCATTTTAATTTACTTCTTGAAATACTTAAAATATATAACTACATCGTAGGTGAAAGATAATATTTTATAGCAATTATTGTTTATAAAAATTGTCAGTCGTAAGTTCGTATAATAAATTACAGGGGAATTCAGATTTGATGATTATGATTTCAACATGACATCGATTAAATATTTATTGGCTCATCCGTTCAATTATGTTTAACCTTGAATATTCGAGTACAACCACAGTTTCAAGCATTTAACCTTAGAGGCCAGCGTTAATTGTGAGAAAGTTTGTTTGGGAGAAGAGCAGTCATTAGCTAAAATAAGAATGGCATTTTTCGCATGTCTGTGGCGTGTGACGATAGTAAGGTGTGAGAATGCACGTTGGAGCTTCGGATAATGTAAATGAAAATCGTACCGCACACAATGGTTACGTTGAATGTATATTGTGCGTCTCGTGACGTGTATTACACCTCAGACATACCTTTCGGGAAATGCAATTCAGTTAGATTAAATATCCTCCTGTGTCCAAGTACGACATTCGCTACAAACAAAAATGCTAATTGCTCAGCAGATTGCTAGCTAGCTAATAAATGAAACTGATGATTGGGAAAACATAATTAAATAGCTGATGGAGTTCAAACATTGGATGTGTGATTTTTGTGGTCTTAATTCGTTACATGCCCATTCTTTGCATGCATGTGAACCCACCCCTTATAGCCTCCACCTTGGTGTGGCTAAGGGGTGGGGAATTCCCCCAGGATGGGGTGATGACAGGTTTTGTCAATAAAAACTAAACTAAACTATACAATTTATTTGTACATAAATAATTAAACATTTAGTGACCTCTTATAACACTGGCAGTTACGTACGTAAAATTTATAAACATAAGAAAAATATGCGGGGTTAAATTTTTTTTATGAGCTATTGTTGCAATATTCGATATTAATGATCAACGTGGTCAACACACCATTTCGTCACTCCAAACGGTCACCTGGCCCATTTTAACGAAACCGTCATCTACGCTGACCAGCATCTAGTCGCCTAGTCTAGCGTCGTTGGCCTCCCTTTGACCAAATTCTTACCTCGCGTATAATGCCTACCACGACAATTGTCTTACTGTTGTCGCTATCGGGAACGACGGGAGACATCGCGCAATATTACTCATTGCACACACAAACACACTGTCAAAGTGTCTCGGTGCAAGCAGCGAATATCTTTATATCTGCCATCAGTTCTACAGACAGCGGCAGACTGGTTATCTGGCATTTCCTGACTGTTGTGTGTCCTGTTCGAAACGCGTCTTGACGCGTCACTCCAGCCTCATTTGAATTTGGGAGACGGGTCACGAACGGCATGACAAATTGAGACGGTGACACTCACCGGGACGTGACGAGACGGTGCAGGTGGTCCCGACTCTCGAGTAAGTTAATCCGTCCTGCCCCTATCATCCGATCAACAAATAATCGTTAATATTCGCGAGGTGGCCGACATGAATAAAATGTATAGTGAAAAGTAAGTTTATGGACTATTGAATGAGAAGATCATATGTCTGTAACTGAAAGAAATTGTTTAAGTCAAAATTTAAGATAGCCTGCCATATACGCTTATACTACTTGTTCATACGCTTATACTACTGTATACTACTATTGAGTATACCGGCAATAGAACATGTAATAACTGAATATAAATAACGAAATATTCATAGAATTAAAAAGATGTAAGAATTATATACATATTTTAGTGTACTCTGCGTATCAGAAAAAATATAAACAGTATAGTACATTATATTGTGCGGTTAAAAAATATAGGTTTTTATGCGAAGGAAGACTATGACCACAAAGCCCTACGGCTTTACTTCCATTCCGAAGGAAGGCGAGCGTAGGAATTTCTATCGCCCCAAGGTGTTAACCGGGAATTGAACCCGCGATTAAGATTATGATAGTGCAATGTACTAACAAACCCACTGCTAATTCGTATTGTAATAGCAAACTCAATATGCGAGCATTTTTCAATGCAGTCACATTCTCCCCCCCCCCTTGGGTTAATCGTAAGTACAATAATAATAATAATAATAATAATTACTTGTAGAACAAGATGTATCTTTCAGTATTAATTAGTAGTCTGATACGGAGCATGCTTAGACAAACTGACTTTATCTTACATTTTAGTTCATCTTAAAATTGACAAATTGAGTTCGCAATCAGGACAAAGAACACAAAAAATAGGGTACAATAAAGCGTATGTCATTCTCGTCAAATCTGACACGCGCATTTGGAAACGCTGAACCGTTCGAGCGTGTATTATCCATCCACTCATAAGGCACATACATTTGCATTATGTATTCGCGCACGTATAGGTCATTGTGCTAATGTTTCGGCTATTGTTCGATTTGAGAAATGTGCGAAAAAATCGTCTTGTCTGAAAGGTGCTACGTAATTCATAACTAATGTTCAACATT
>JAUJYS010001581.1:0-16940 GCA_033995665.1 Melogona broelemanni | reverse complement strand
ACCGTAGGCTCATGAGCCATCGGTTAGTACGCTTCCCAGCAGCGGGATTACAGGAACGCGCCACCGCTCCCAGCTTGAATTGAAAAAGTTTTAAAATTAATTATTTGTTTAACAGTACTGAAGGAATAAATTCAATCAATCAGTTGCATTCAGAATAATTGAATTAAAAAACCAGTTAATCAGTTGGCAGTTAAAATAAAATTCAGTAAATCTAGAAAGACGGGACTTTGGTAATCCACATTAATTAACAAAATACCAAAAAAACAAAAACAAGGAACGCAGTTCAATCTGTAATTGCTGGTTCCAAAAATAAATCATACGGTAGCGCATATTTCAGTAGCCAAAAAAAAACACGATCGACTGTTGAGAAGCAAGACTGTGCAAGCTTGGCTGCCGGTGAGATAACTCAACAGGAAAAACAAACAACACATCCTAACACATACACACGCACATACAAAAAGAGGAGGGCGAGAGGAAGAGAAAAAAAAAATCAACAGCATCTCAATTGCCATCTTCTCGGGTTTCGCTAACAACATTGATTGGCAATAATTCAATCATGTAATTGCCAATTAGTTCTTTTAAATGGTGTCGGCGGCGACGATCGACACGACGCGGGGTCACACTAGAATTGGCTGGTGGTGTACGGCGTGGTGGAAAAAAGCACGTCTTTATACAGCTTCTCTTTTCATATGCTCCATTCGCTTGCGAGCGATCGTTGCGTGGGGTAGCCCGCGATTGCGGGGCTGGTGGAAAAAGATCGAAGGAAAAAGGGGGTTTCAAAATGGGGACGGCGCCACTTGTTTGCAGCCAACTCGCGGGTGTTGGATTCGCTTTCGAAGGGACACTAATGTGAGCGAAATTAAAAGTATGTTAGCCAAGCGATGTAGGGACGAGGAAGAGGCAAAGGAGAGATTTGCATTCACAAACTATGAATTTTGTTTGAATAATTTTAAAGTTAAATTTGTTAGTTTGTTGTTTTTTTAAATCACCGCAGCGCCTAGTGCACTACAGGATTACTGCACCCTCGTGTCTCTATGGAGATATGTGAGGGTGCAGTTACAAATGGAGCAACATTTTAACAGCAAGCAGTGTCCTTTAACTGGGAGCGAAATCAATTTCCTGTTAAAATTTTGTTTAATTCTTAGCAAATTTAACTTAAAAATTATCCAAACAAAATTCAGAGTTTGTGAATGCGAATCCAAGATGTCTCCTTTGCCCCGTCCTCGGTTGGCTTACAGACAAACGTCTGTAAGCTCTGAACTGGTTTCGCTCCATCAGTGTCAATTCGAAAGCGAAGCAAACACACAAGTGACGCAGTCCCCTTTTTGACACTCCCTTTCTTCCTTCGAACTTGTTGCAATCGCGATAGACACATGGAACCTTGCATGGAAAAGGGGGAAAACATGGTGAAGCCGAGAAAAGAGCGGCAGATGTGGGCGTCAGCAGGTCGCGCCACCAGTAAATAACTAAAACACTCGCTCGGCACGTGCAGATTAACTCGGTCTGTACCGTCTAGAAAGAGATCGTCAAGCTTCCCCCCCCCACCCCTACAACCCCCCCCCCCTCCCCGTTGTCGACGGCGGCGCCGCCTAGCTCATTTGAGCGGAAACAATCTTAATCAGGCGACGCTGTGCGATTTCGCATGGTCGCGCGTATTTTTTTAATCGCGGCTTGGAGAAAAAGTAAACATTGATACCTAAATAAACCGTAATTTAAACAGCTTTGACGATGCTTAGTGATAAACATCATTACTTGAAGCGGCTGACATTTTTTTTATTGTTGACGTAATTTTCTTAATCGTGTACAAATGCTGTCGAAAGGGAATAATTTTTCACGCGTAACTCTTTCAACGATGATCACGGAAGCGTATTGGAAACACTTTAAAAAAAAAGTGTAGAGACTGATTTTTTTATATTGTTGAGATAATCGTGTTGAAATACTGCCGAATTCAAAGGGGATAATTTTTCACGTCTACCTCATTGCACGAAGATTTCTACCTCCATATAAACGCTTTTTTGAAGTGTCGAAAACGCCAATAGTTTTCGCGGGTTCAATTCATGACCAAGACCTCCAGAATTGTTGGGCGAGATAAACAAATTCGTACGGTACGTACGCCTTTCTTCTGAATGGATGTAAAGCCTTAGAACAGTGCCAGGAACATGTTAAGGGCCTAGGTCGCAAACCTAGGCCAGTCCAAATTATCAGGTCGCCCCACTGGGGTTGTAAATTTGATTCAATAGTAGCAGCAAATAAGGTTTTTTGTGGTAAAAAAAGACATCATCGTCCTTGACTGATCATTTGACCCCCTGTCTTCCTCCCGGGGCTGCTTGCACATTTATATTTTAATCATTCTACGTTTCGATAAACAAACCCACCAAAAAAGCAATTCGGAATAGCCCTTAGCATCACCCACCCCCTCCCCGTCTAAAGTAAACTAACCAAATGCCTCGCGGGTGTTTCTCTCGAATACGCGATGTGAGCCCACCGAATTTGTTGTTTAGAAAGGAAATGAAACGAGAGAGAATAAAAAGCGAGAAAGAAGAGGAACGAGAGAAGGAGGGAGAGCCGAGAAGAACGGAAAAAAAAAACGAGAGTAAGTGGGTCGCGCCCGGCACAGAAATAAATTCTAATTAGTCGACGCGCCGCGGTTGCGTGTAACCAAATCCGCGTCTGGCGTCATCAATTTTGGCGCGCGCGCGCCCACGCCCGCACGTGCTCGGCGTGAAGTGATGGCTTGCGCAACGCCCCCCACCCACCACCCATCACCAGTAGCCAGACAACGAAGCCAATAACATGCGCGGACTTATTTAACAGAAAACCTGGTGCTGAAAGGTCGGAGTAGGAAAAAACTCTTTAAAACTCGTGCTACCAGTACCAGTACCTCGTACCCCTGCCGCAAAGACCAAGCGTGCTCTTACTCGAGCGTGCTTCAACGTTGTGCGTTTAGACACTGACTTGCTGGGAAAATGGCATCGAGTGACTTTTCCAGGTATCGTTCATCTCAAAAGCGGTCACGAATTTAAAATTGGTTGGAGAGGGTGCATTTGAATTTCGGCAACGCGAGAGGTCGTAACCTGAGTATGGTGCGGTGGTCCTGGGATCGATTCCCGGTGTGTCCAACTTTTTTTTTTAAATCACGACATGATTACTACCCCTTGTCGCAATGGCGATATGTGAGGGGAAGGGAAGGGGATTGGCAGCTGATATAGCCAGGCTGCAGGATCCACCCCTAATGAAAGCTCAGGGGTGACACCAGTACCCCAGGATCGAATAAACAAGAGCCTGCGCCGGTAATCGAACCCAGGACAGTCCGCTCCGTATGTATGTTGCTATCGTTACGTACAGAACAATTTATTGGATTTTTTTTGTATCTATTTATTTTTAAATTTACTTATTGGAAAAACTTTTGCATTTGAAACAGCGTCGGCGTTCACGAAGACCCAACGTGCCCCAATCTCAAACATCCCGAGCATGATCAACACTAGGGGGAGCAGAGCAACGTGCCACGACCAATAACCCAGGAGCCAATAACCTTATAAATACAAATTATGTTCGCAAAACGAATACCTATTACCACGACGCGTTCATAATTTATTATGTCTACCTGGTCGCCATTAAAAAAAAAGATGGCAACATCTCGCGGGAGCAGCGCCAAATTCTGATCAAAAATCTTTCACACCAACCAAAACCGCAGACAATAAACGATCGAGAAAAGACAGGCTGCGCACCACAGGAAACATAATCCTGATCCTTCACTGTACGTGTACAAAAAAATCAGAGGCGGGGCCCCCGATCAGATTATAGATGATGGAAGACGCATTAACAACCCGATACGCACAAAAAAATCCCCGCCACCGCACTTTTCTAATATTTATCGAACGACCGTAAAAATAACCCACATTAATCTCAGGAAACGCTTTTCACGCAACCGCCCCTAATCTCCAGGTTCCAAAATCCATCTACCTGCTGCGACGCTATAAAGCGCTACGCCATTTAATTACATATTAATCCCGTTTTTTTTCTAAAGGAAAAGAAACGAAAGAAAAGATAAAAAATCGACAGCAAGTTTTCCCGAGTCGCGAACACCTAACTAAATATGCGTAACGTTTTTTTCCAACGATGAAAAATGCCTAACGGATGAAAAATCGTTTCTACTCCGAGATCTCTATTTTTTGTGTCCGCGTCCGCGACACTGGAATACGGAAGGGGGTGAAGCATTGTTAACGGAGGTGATGTAACACAGTGGGTGGTTAGGAAAGGGAGGTAGTGGGAGGCTAAGGATGTCTCGAAACAAAGACGAGAAGAGCAGTGTCAGATTTTTTAGAAAAGAAAAAAGAAAAGAGGAAGAATGGATGAGAGTCGGGAAAAAAATGGGGAGGTTGGTGTGGCATGGTTGATAGATGTCACGTGTAGAGTGGGGGGTGGTGGAAGGGAGGGGATTGCCGCGAGGAAAAGTCTCTTTGGTAGGAGTACAGGAAGTTGAATATAAGCCGCGGGATGACTTATTACGTTTCGGAAGTGAGCGCCGAAAAACTTCCTACACACACCACGTGAGAGCCGTACGCGATCCCGCAGTACCCGAGTACTGTGACGTCCAACAAAGCGAGCCACGATGGATTCTTTCCTTCCTTATCGATTCCGAATACATAAGTATTTTTTGGTGCATGAAGGATGGAGTGGAACAAGAAGGAAGGGGGAGAGCCTTTTTGTGATTGGCTGTCAGGCGGTCACGTGCTGGCTGGCGCGCCGACTATACACATGCTATTGCTAAGTGGAGACGCTGACGAGAGTTACCATGTGTACAGTGCTTAAAATGTTTACAGTGCTACAATGCATTGCGGCGGGGGTCCAATGATCAATCAAGAACGAAGATGTCCAGTTTTACAATTAAATTTCATCTAGCCCAGTTGGTATTGCAACCGGTTGCGGTTTGACCGTCATGGGTTCGATTCCCTGCGCGGCTCCCGTTTATTCGATCACGGGGTACTGGTAAAAATGTGACCCTAAGAAGGGTTAGGGACCTACTGTAGTAATATTCATTAGTGATTCTGAAGAGAAATAAATATTTACAAACTCCCAGGAGGGGAGACTTGATAATATAACGTGTACCTGACAGCGCCCCACGTCTTTTGGTTCCATTCCAAATGGTTATGCGAATAAATTTCCTCTTTAAAATTTACGAAAAATTCCGGAGGTCTCGATCGGGAATCGAACCCGCGATCACGGGCACGGTAAGCGAGCACGCTAACCACTCCGCTACCATAATATCATCTTGCGGATGGCGTCACGGGGGAGTAAAGTCGGAGAGATCAAGATGTGGGTTGTTATAAAACGGGATTAAGATGTGGTATCAAGGAGGGATGGTGGAATAAAAATGCCGGGCTGACCTATAGTAGAGGCAGCGCGTCATTTAATTGCACCGACTGACACGGTTCCACAAACATCCATAAATCTTGCTCAATTTTTGTGCCCGGTACTCATATCAGCGCGCGTCTTTGGAAAAGCTGTCGTGTGTAGGGGGAGAGAGAGAGACAAAAGAGGCCCGGCGACTAAGCTCGCCCGCGTTCATTTGTCTTGCTCACCAACAGCGGTAGGGTTTCCACTTTCCACCCACCCCCGGTTTCTCCTTCCGCCTCGACGACGTGGCTGCGGCCCGCCCGCTGGTTGACGTCACCGAGCCAGCATTAGACGAACGCCAATGTTCGTCGAGTAAGACCAGGGTGGTGGTGGTGGTATTGGTGGTGGGAAGGGAAAAATATGATGTTTTTCCTCTCGGTCGTTCGCAACCGACGATTTTCCTCCACAAAACCAGGAAAAAGAATCGTCGGACGTTGTCCAGGAAATGTTCGTAAATTTCGCCGTTAACGTTGTTGGCCATTTAGCGCAAATTTTGACAGAAACAATTATTTCGTTGAAATTGATCTAGCCCATACGGCCATATATATATAGCCATACATAATTATTATTACAAAATCAGTAATTTCAAAGATTTTGTATATATTTTTTTTTAATTATTAAAAGCACTTATATTTCTGGTCGATTAACCTGGCTTTTTTATCAGACATTTTCTGGCCCCGTTTTCAATGTTAATTTTCAAACATCTCTTATCAAAACTTTATACAAATGGAAAAAAATATTTTTTTTATCACCGTAGATCATTACAGGACCGTAAATCACTACCGGATTACTGCACCCTCGTGCCTATGTCAGGGGCAGGGAAGGGAAGGGAAGGAGAATGCCAGCTGGAATAGCCAGGCTGCAGGATCCACCCCCTAAGCTCTGGACTCCCTAATGGAAGCTCAAGGGCGACACCAGTACCGCGGCTCGTCGAATAAACGAGAACCTTTGCCGGGAATCAAACCCGGGACCGTCCGCATCGCAGTCGGAAGCATTACCGAATGGGCTAGCCGGCCGTACTTTTTAATGTGGGGAAAAATATGGGAGATCCAGCCGGTACTTGCGCCGAAAAGCAGTTCCAATAGCAAGCGACAACCCCTTTCGGTTCTCAGCCGTGTCACAAATGGAAAAGCAAAAACGCCTCCCGCCATACACTGCGTGGAAAAAAGCCCTTCCCCCGATTGTTGGCAATCACTCAATACGCGGGAGCAGTGTGGCAAATCTAGATTGAATTGACGAAACAATAATCAATAGCTCATGCAGCCTCCGCTGCATCCGCAGTGGGCGAGAGGTAGCGTGCTCGCTCACCAACCAGCGGATCTGGGTTCGATTCCCAGGGTTCTATTCTGCTAAGAAAAACGCAGGGTGTCGGGGGATCGACGGTCGGGGTTCGGAGACGGCATACTGCTTGCTGTTAAATCCAGTCCCAGGACTGAATAACCAACCAACCATGCAGCCTGACAAATTCAAGCATGAACAGTCAAATCTGGTAATATAAAGTAGAAATAAGCATTCGTTTTTTAAAAATGCATGATAGTGCGGCAAAGATACCAACTTCAATTTTCTTTATCAGAATTAAACTGTTCAAAAATAAAAAATAAAAATATCGTGGAAACAATTATTCTTTTGGCATTTGACCGCTTCAACTGCGATCCCCAGTTTGAACAACGCTGCCCTTCGTCAGCGATGCCAAATTCCGCGAAGCGCTAACAAAATCCATTCCGTTCCACAGGAAAAAGCTCCGCCGCGCCTCTCTCAACCCATTTCGCGCTCATTAATAAATTATTTTATTCGGCAGGAGTGGCGGAATCCGCGATCATTTAGCCAAACCACGACATTCGTACCGCCGGTAATCGGATTGGAAATCACGTGGGATTTTTTTTTTGTGTCTTCTTTGCCGCGGCGATTGTTGTTAGGCTATACAAACCGATTGAGCCGTTTCACTCGGCGTAATTTCACTTATCCAAACTAGCGTACAGTGACGATTGAGATTGACGGTCGGAGATAGGACGCGATGGCCAACTACAGGGTGTCCAAAGTGGCTAAAGGTGTAGAGAGCAGATTTCCTATTCGTTAATAATGAACATCCATCAGTTATGCTCACAGACGTGTTCACATAAACAGAAAATGCTTTTTCTGAAATTGCTAAAGATGCTAAGAGACGAATTAGTATTAAAGCCCCCACAAATTGGGGACGATCCCCTAGGTTTCTGACCTAGATAGGAATCTTTAACGTGTACCTTTTACTTCAATTTCAAAATAAAGCGTGCCCAGAAATATCTCTAATCAGAAAAATTCCGCAAGAATCGGTCGGGAATCGAAACCGAGTTACCGGCACGGTAGTCCAACACATTAACCATTACGCCACACAGCTCCTCAATCGTTTGCTCGCTGCAGATTCGCAGCGATCGGGAACTGGGACACACCTGGTGGCCAGACTGATAAACTATCCTTCAAAGCCATTTAAGATAAATAACGAGGGAATCTGCAATACTGCACTCATTTCTCACGAGACAATTGCTATAGTAGTCGAGTGTCACCATGTACACGTGGTACCTCTGGCCCACATACACACAGACGGAGTAAACATAAACAGTGTATACTCACACACACTGAAAACGCATACATGGTATATGCGCGCGCACGCACATCAATTTGCGTTAATTGGTTTACATAGGGGGGCAAAGGCAGCGCTGTAGACTGTAATGGGCGTCGCCGCTCCAGTCGTACAACCTGACTGTTGGTTAAGAGTTGCGTAGACGGAGTCACGTTTACCAGTTAGAACCAGACACATATAAAAAGAGCCCAGCGAGCGGGCATCAACCTCGAGACGGATACAACAGACTACAGGCATGGGCCTAACCAGTTGCCATGGTCCTAAATGGCTTTGAATAATTGTCAAAGCAGTCGTCGTGAAATGGAAAAAAAATACATTGCAACAGGTCATGGGCTTAAGCTAAAAATCGAAATGGAAAATAAAATGCTAAAAAAGACTGAGTTGGTTAGAATAAAATATAGATTAACTGCGCGGAATATATAAATTATCTCCAAAAATCAATTAAGGTTTTGCGATACATTTCCAACCCATACCCCAAGCGTAATATTTATTTTTATAAATAAAGCGACTTTACTTTATACACTTAATTTTAGTCAGATCACATCGAATCTACGAACATAATTGTTTTCTATTTAACACTCGTAACAATACAACACTCGTAAGTTTAAAAAAAAAAATAAAATAAAACCTTCGAACCGAGCGTAAAATTCGATTTTTTTATTTCCGTGAAAACTGATAGAAAAAAAAAATCGCGCTTCAAAATATTAAAAATAATATTAACAGTAAAGATAAAAAATTGCAATTCGAATAATTTAATCTACGTAAATCAAGCTAAGCTGTCCGCGATTACAACGGTGCTTTCCCGGTCGATCCCCGGATGTGCATACAATGTAGGAGGATGGATAAGAACACGTGACTGCATTTGGCGAATTACTCTCGCGCGCCCATGCTAATTAGCATATAGTGCTGTCTGTATACGGCTATTATACTCTATTGGATACCCGGGGATGGGTTGGGGTGAGACTACAGGTGGGAGGAAACCAAAGGATGTTGATGCGATGCCGGGATTGTAGCACCCCAAAAATAGCGATAGAAGAGACTAAATCATTGACACCTATTTATCTCCCCCGCCCACCAATTTTGACCAACCGGGTAGTCGAGCGTAGAGAACGCGGGTGCCAATTTCAATCGCAAACTTTAACCGCAATTTATCCACGATAAAATAGTGGGTGGCAGTGGTGATCGCGGTTGTGAAAATTTATCGTCACATCAGACACATTCGTCCGGGTCGTTACCGTCCGCCGTGACAATTAAACTCAAAGTCACCCCCCATCCCCCTCGCGAAACTACAGTCGAACGCCAAAGTGCATACGCGCCCAGACATCGAGTCATTACAGCTAGCAGGTGTGAACCTGTATTCCGAAACGGGCATTTTTGGAAAGATTATCTACCCTGGTACACTTATTTACAGTTCAATGCCAGGTTTCAGGAGTTGTTATAAACCAAAATCTGCTAGTAAATGTAGTTCACATACTCCCACCGAACCAGTGGCGCTGCGATTCGTATTCGATCAGTACTGCGCTGCCGATAACCCGTCGCTAAACCATACCAAACCAAGTAATTTTTAAGCCGTTCAATTATCGCGTCTGAACACGGTTGATGCACATTGTACCTCGTCTAAAACATAACACCTAGCACGTTTCATTACCACCAATTAACTCTGGTTGGACCTCGAACAGTCTGAACCGAGAAAGTCGGCCGATGGAGCCGGTCTGGGTTTCCGTCGGCGTTTCCCGTTATATTCGTCACCTCGTTAAACACAGTCTCGCCGCCACCGAGCTTCTATCCCACCCCAACCCTACTCACCCAACTCCCACCAACTAGCATCGCTCGCTTCCCAACTTGTCAGCCGTGAACGAATCGGACACACGCGAAACGAATAACTGGATTCCGGGCGATTACTGTTATTAAGAGAGTCGATACGGTAAAGTACAACCCGCCTCAGGCCCACCGTCTCAACCAACAAACCGAGGGGTCGTGGATGGCTTAGTGGATAACGCGTTTGACTACTATTCCCCTGAACGCGGATTCAATTCCCGACCCGGGCATTCGTAATTTTTCGGGCTAGTTAAATTTTACTTCGCACCTTTTCTTCGAAATGGAAGTTAAGCTGTGCGATACGAGCTTGTGCGTAGTCAGGTACACGTTAAATATTCCTACCTAGGTAAGGGCCAATTATCACATCGCGCCCTTGAAAAAAAAGGCTGTGAGACCGAAACGTTGGAAAGCACTATTATCAATAATATTTTTTAAGACTTATCGCAAGCACAAATCGTGATAAAAAATAATAAATAACAATTCCTTAACTAGGTATTCCTTGGCTATATAGGTTCCCTACTTACTAGGCTATTCCGCAAATGTAACCGTGGCCAAACGCGAATACGATATTCAACAAACATAAATATTTCCCTAATTATGAATTAAAAAAATTTGAGGCGATCAATTTGGTTTTAGAACTGGTGGCCTCGGGAGATTCCCTGTCTAGGGAGCGGATGATGTCTGGGCGACAGATGTATCGCGCGATTTACAGGCTAATGGACTTGTTGTGACAGCGAAACGCGAGCATAAAGTCAGAGGAAATGTGCTATGCTTGGTAGAGACAACGCGCCCGCAAACAAACACACACATGACAATCAAATTGCGCAAAACTATTGGACAAACCGCAGTCGGAAAAGTCGACTAAAAATGTTTGCGGCCAGTGAACACGGGCTGTTGTTCCTCGAAATTCTAGCTAGAACGTTTCGTAGACGTCGTGTAATGCGTTAACGGACCAGTCGGTTTAACAATGGAATGATGGGATCGCATGATTGTGTGACACGGTTATCTCCAGATATTATTAAAATTCGATCAACAGTTCTCATATATCGTAAGCTAGCGGGAGATATGGCTGCTTCAAGAGTACAGTCTGTCTCTACAAACTAATATTAATTAATATTATAACAAGCAACTTTATAACATCTAAATTTTAAGCTCACAAATTGAAGCAACTGCATAAAAACATGGATCTTTCTAAAACCATTTACCGGTATCTTGAGAATGCGATACCATCCAAATATTCATCTACGGAACTTTTAACATCAGGCAATTAAGCGCATACGATTTTATAGATACAAACACAATTGTTAAATAATTAGAATTCAAAGGTTTCGACAGAAATAGAAAGCGTGAGACGAAAATACTCGTGTAGTCGCATCTGACAAGATTCACTGTATCATTTAACATTAGTTCAATGGAGTTTGCGGCGCCAGCACGTGGGAAATGGTGGGTAAGGTGAGGAGGCAATTTTTCTTACCTTATTGGCAGTCATGGCGTATACGTAGTCTCCGCTGACATCTAGCACCAGGTCGCCGAGAATGGGGCGATTACGTTCCACAACCACCTCTTCGTATTCAACGGCAGAGGCACGGCCGGTCAGCAGAATCTGGACAAGGAGAGAAGTTAAACATACCAATTAAAAAATGAGAAAAAGATTTTCTTTCAGACACTTTTTTCGTCACGTAGGCTTAGCAATGAATGTAAAACTACAATAACAATCGCTCGTCAATGTCTCATTTGAATATAATTCCTTTTTTTTTTAATTGATGGCACCAGCAATTTATAATTCTACATTATCGTAACACGATTACGTGAAGTGTAAAAGTGGCGACGGTGTTCGCAACTTTTTTTTTTTTAAATATCCTTAAGATCGATTACTTTTATTCTTGAAGGTTGCTTGACATTACAATTGGTGGTTAATTTAGATGTCTGCAGCTTGGCAAAAACATGTCTGGCGTTCAAAAATAGCGAACTTGGCAAATAAAATACAAGTGATGTACAGAGCTGGTCGTAATAAGTGACTCAAGACACCTTTTCTTAGACATTGCCCATCTTCATGATGGTGTGCGTGGTAAAATAAATGATGCAACTATGTGGAACTTTAATTGGGTTTGACAAAAAGGTTTTCTCAAAAAATATTTGTTTACTTCTGTTTTTAATTGATCACAAAATCAAAGGAACATAATTCGTGATAGCTCTTGCAACGACACTCATTGAAATTGAGGCAAATAAATTGTAGAAACTGATTGCATCCGTGCAAATGAAATGAGAGAAACTTAACAAGAGAAAAATGCCAAATACTTAAATTAGTTTTAATTGTCGCCCAAAATATGGATATCTTTTTTGCGAATTGTGTGAATGCGATTAGAACCAATTAAAGAAAACTGGAGAAAATTTTATCTTGATTAATTTTGTTATTTTTCTATTAAAAATATATAAATATTTATTTATATATTTTCAGTGCTTCAAGCATTTTTATTATTGTTGTTACTATATGCACGCCATTTTTAAATATGAACATGCTACGAGGTAAATTAAAGAAATGAACGTGATTCGATTTGGTCACAAGCGATTGTATTCCTCCCATTGGTAGGAGGTGATTTGAAAGATGGAACAAATTCAGTTTCCAGACACATTAATCAAAACTGCCAGATCACCCGCAATCGAAAATCCTACGACCACAATAAGAAAAACTATAATAGTGTCAATTGCGGTTGCGTCCAGAATTAAAATATCAGTGTGACCAGGCGACTATTTTTTTTATCTCAACTCGAAACTTGAAACACACGTTTAACTTTCGTCTGATCAGCGGTGGCCGGCTTCATTACAAATATTTGAAACGCGAGATCCAAGGGGATGATAAACGACGACGAATGATGTTATAGCAGGCTCCATTAGTCGCGCTAATAGCACAGGTAACAAGTGATGTTTATTTATCGCGCCGCCAAGTCGCCACTTTCACGCCCGAATTAACTTAAAACTAGCAAATAAAAAAATACCCGTCGCGTTCAAACTTCCACTCTCACCGCCCAATTCGACACGCAACGACGAACACTAAAAAGGTAAACGCGCCCCCATCTTTACGGCATATAAAACAACAGATGTACGCTATTACACGGCCCGTGCGAGGCTCATAAAACGTAATCTTGGAAATCAACAATTTCGAGCCGAACAAACGCATAAGTAAAGGTATATAAAATAAAAATAAAATAAAAAACGAACGTTGGGTGGAATTTTTTTTTTTTCGTTTGCAAGCGTTTCGTTGCCGAAAAGGTGTAGAAGAGAAGGCGGACTAGCCACACACTATTCGTAGTCACGAAATGGTAAGGCAGGCGGCAAAGAGATATCAGATAAGCTCAGACGCCGTAATAATAAGCAAGATAGGGATCGAGCCAACGAGATGTAAGGTTGGATCAGAGGCCAGAGCTGATGATGATTAAGCTGGGTCTCAATAAAATAAATGATGGATAAGTGGTATTATAATTGGCCAGTACACCCTTCAGGGGTTGAACTATTTAAACAAAGTCAGGAATTTGATTGCAAAAATATTTGGTTTAAATATGCAAAATAAATTGATAAACTGAATGGCCTCAACGCTACTAGTCAGTTATTTTTTCCTCAGCGCGGTAAGTCAAATACTGAAAATATTACCTTTTAATTTGAAGTTGTGTTGAAATTTTGGCAAGCATTTGAACGGCTATTATCAACATTTTTAGTAGTTAATCATTTTACAACATTATCATTGAACATCAAAAGATGCCTGACGATCAGGAGTGGTTACCGTGAAACCACTACCGGCTACATATGTGGTCAATATAAATACATTCATTCCATAACTATGTAATACATAAATTAAATACCATAATTGCATATATGTATCAATACGCATTTTTATTTTTTTTTGGAACAATGAGGGTAACAGGGGAATTTTAATAGTTGCAACCTACGCTTTTTACTTCCGCGGCATTTGAAGAAACCCACTTTGCGACGATTCAACGACTTCCAACTTCAACCATTTTACTTCTTTGGTTAGGCCAACCCGGGCATACTTAACGAGGGAGAGAGCTTCGCGTAGGTCATTTGCATACCTCCTATCACTCGTGTTGGGGGAGGGGGGGGAGGAAATTCCATGTGGCTGCCGGTAAAGCAAGCAGGCTCATGTATTTTACTAAAACGGCGAGCCAAGTTGTCGGCCGACTCACGAGAGAGTGGGCGGAGATGACCGCATCATTTCGACACTCTTTCGCTCCGGTAATAAGCGAGCGCGGCAAGGCCGGTCAACCGTTGGCCCCCGCGGGCCGACGTCACCGGGCCGCAAGACATGAACGGGCAGGCGGCTATCGTTGGCAATGGTAACATTAAATTAGCGGAAGTTATACACTGTTGGGTTCCCAAATCTAAATGTAATAATATTATAATTCAAATCGAGTTTATTCTTTACAGTTTTACAATGTTGTTTTAATGTTTATTATTGTAATTTATAGATTAAAATAATAATAATAAACGCAAATTAAATATTTCGATGTTAGCTAAAAACAGATTTTCAATTTGTCATACGTTATAATAAAATAAAATAAATTTTTATCTTATGATATGTAATAAAAAATATTTTAATTTTCTGATATTCGAAAACCATATATATATTTTAATTCACTGATATAAAAAAAAAAATCATTTTTATATCGAATATTCCACAACAAAAGTTTGAGCGGACATTAATCAATTTGAAAAGTTCATTATTCACAGGAAGGAGTACTTGTTTTGCCAAAAATATCGTAAAAACAGGTGTATTTAAATATTTATATCCTGATGCCAATCAGCAAATCAAAACATTTTTAACCTTCGTAAATTTCACGCGATAAATTCGGTGCATAAACACGGCCTTCGCAAAAACGTTTACAAAAAATTAAAATAAAAATAAAACGACACCAATAACCAAAACCAGGTTCCCCCAAAACGTTGCCAAACCCTTCCACGAAACGTTCAGTTTTTTTCTTTCTTATCATCTCTCATTGGCCAAAACCGAGCAGCATTATCTACGCGCATGAATAGCGAGAGCTAAACAGTCGAAAGTGTTCGCGAGTAGTGGCCAATAGGTCCGACAAAACCAACCCGATGATAAGGATCGCCTTGTACACACACACACCATCACCACTACCACCACCATCACCATCACATCTCTAAACACAATCTTCCGAGAGAGAGAGAGAGCGCTCAAGAGACGCGAAAAACGAGAACGGCCAATAGAAACAGCTGGAGGTGGAGGGTTGAGGAAGAGGGGTGGGTGGGGCTATAGTTCACGCCAAACCTGCAATTAAGAATAATTAAAGCGCCTCGCGCGAATCAAGTAAGAGAAGGCTCACCGGAGGGATGCTGAGGTCACCCCCTCCCCCCCCGCCTTTCTTCATCTTCGCGCAATAGAGCAGTGTTTCTCAAACTTTTTGGCTCGCAGAGCCATTTTTAGAACAAATCTTAATGGCGGAGCTCTTTAGAGGCTACTAATTTTAATTGTGCCATACAAGTAAACGGCGTTTATTTGTTTATTTTAGTTCTAGGGGTGATGCGGAGACCGCGGAGTCCCTGGTAAATAAATGCTTGCGGTGCACAGTTTGGGAAACGAGGCAGCAGAGGAACCCCGTAAGCCGACTACAGACACGATAACGAGCGTCAGTCATTACTTATTACGTAGGTGGCGCTACGGACGCTCTGTGAGATAAGACCCGAGCCGTGTGTCCAGATCATGACGGGGAAAATTCCCGCCAGGCAGTTGGGGAAAAAAATTTCTATTACACCAGACGGAGATAACCAGAGAATCGAGTTCGGAGAGAAAAATTTGTAGTTCGCGGGGATCACGCCCCGTTTCTTTGAGGTGACTTGCAACACTGTAGATCATTTTCAATTTTCTCGAAGGAAATCCGATGCCGTAAAGATTCTCTCTCTCTCTCTCGAGACAAAGAATATATTATCAGATAGACTGAGAAAAACCGGTATTATAAAAAAAAAATATATACGGCATTGGGAAGGAGTTCGATTCGAGATTTTTTTGTATCAAACAGAGGGATCTCGGGATATGGGCGTCTGGTCACATTGGTTAATTAGCGATGCACGGACGCGATGGCGGCGAGAAACGGAATCGTGACTCCGGTTGGAAAACAAATAAATCTAACAACAATCGGTTATTCCATCATCGCAGAAGCGCCGGTGGCGTAGTGGTAAACGTGCTCGCCTTCTGTACCTGAAATCGTGGGTTCAATTCCCGACCGAAACATCCGAATTTTTTCTGACGAAAGACATGCGATTGCGATGCGAGAGATGATTCGTAATGGAATTAAATGCCGTGGTAACCGTGCCTGTACGATGCCAAATATACGTAACAGATTCCTACCTAAGCCTGCCTAGTCAAACGCTTGGAAGTTAGGAAAATGTACTAGAATTTTTTTTTTTTTTAATTACTACAGGTTTGATTGCGTTCTCATGTTCGTTAATGTTATTAAAATTTGATAAGTCTTTCTTGATATTATTAAAACGATTTATAAAAGAAATTTATCAAGAAAACGCCCGACTTAAGCATCCGGGATCTACATCTTACAAATACAGCTAAAACGTGATGCAACACAACGAGATACGACATCAATTAATTGCGTTCTCAACCCCCATCACATTCCAAATAACGCAGGCGGTCGGGGCAACTAATCTCGAAAACCTATTTACGAGAATAACTTATCGCCCGTGTATTAACATTAACACATTGTTCGTTGCTGGCCGAACCGCGAAACACACAAAAAGCGAGATATCGCACGTAAGCCCACCCTCCCCCCCCCCTCACAAAAAAAACCCCGTGTAAATAGCACGAAAAACGTGAATCGACCCAACAGATCTTTATACATAACGCGTTACGTGTACAACAAACACGAGAACGTAACTTTAGCCGGCATTTTTACTAATCGAGTTTTTTAAGAGGGTTTTGTTTTTGTGTTGCCGGGTTGAACTAGTGATCTGAACCTTGGATAAATTAAGAGAAATTTTCACCGGACGCCTTGCGGGGGGGGGGGGGGGGGGGGGGGGGGGGGGGGGGGGGGGGGGGGGGGGGGGGGGGGGGGGGGGGGGGGGG